>SCDY01000256.1:0-88067 GCA_004143825.1 Drosophila micromelanica
TTTCCCCAGTCGTAACTTTGCCAAAACTCAACCGATTTTGATGAGGATGGTCTTTTTGTTCATGGTTCGGTGTCTAGATGAATTCTACATTTCAGTTTACAAATAAAATTGTTGCTCCAAATTCATGTAAAAATGTTCGAATATATACCCTAACGTTCCCATATAAGGATAGGTCTCAACTTTCCACAGTCGTAACTTTGCCAAAACTCAACCGATTTTCATAAGAATAGTCTTTTTGTACATGGTTCGGTGTCTAGATGAATTCTACATTTCAGTTTAAAAATACAATTTTTGGTACAAATTCATGTAAAAATTTTTCGAATATGTCTTCTAGTGTTTCCATATAAGGATAGGTCTCAACTTTCCACAGACGTAACTTTGCCAAAACTCAACCGATTTTAATAAGGATGGTCTTTTTGTACATGGTTCGGTGTCTAGATGAATTTAACAATTCAGTTTAAAAATAAAATTGTTGCTCCAAATTCATGTAAACAATTTTCGAAAATAAATCTTAGTGTTCCCATATAGGTATAGGTATCAAATTTCCCCAGTCATAACTTTCCCTTTTTAAGAGATATCAGTTTTTTCAAAATATTCTATCCAAAATATTTTCTGAACTGTATATACTCCCCTCACATCTTACCAAAAGGTAGCTTCCATTAAAACAAAAGTTTTAATAATTTATCTATCTATCATTTTGTGCACACCGAATTTAACTTTTCTTATTAATTTCATATAGTTGTTTTTATTTAATTTCTTAATTGGTGCAGAAGAAATTGAATAAGGTAGAGAGATTTCGCCAATTAGCAGTGAATTTTATTCATTCAGTCTACGCCTCTCGTGTCTTTTGTTTGTATATTTCCGATGAAGAAAGGAGCATATTGGCTTTGCAAACTCTTAAAAAATCCCAAAAATCCATATCTTTCACAATTTAAAGATAGTATTGAATAATAATTCAGACCGTTTTCGACGGTTTCAAGTTGTTGTAACACTGTGAATGAGTATGGTGCAGCCGGTTACACCCGATTGCAATGTTTTTACTCATTTTGCTTTGAATCATCTCTAAGCCTTCAATCGGACACTACCAATTCAGGTATAAATTAATATTTGTATACTTTTCGCCCAGCCAATTACCGATGAATAAGCCAATGGCCACTTAAGGAAGTGTTTTTTATATTGTAAATACTTTTGTACATATTTATTATGCAGTTGTTTATACGCTTCTCTATACAATTTCTTTGATGTACTTCCGTTTGGGGTTTCCACTGGCGCACGTCTTTCTTTATAGCAGCTACGCTTCACGGATCAAACAGGAACCTATATACTTGCTTGCTTACGAATACGAATACAAATACGAATACGAATACGAATACGAATACGAATACTGGAATATTCGAATAGTCGATATGTACATATAGCTGAGTCGAGTTTGAAGCTACTTCAGCTTTTAGCTGCAATCTGCTGATTGTTCATGTTGGGCACGTAACGCAATTTAAATAAACGAAAACAAAACTGAAGATAAATAACATAAAGCAATTTAGGCTTAGAGTCAATGTACCTGCCAATTGTCCGAGCTCTGATGTTGAGTAAGCGCTGCCCTAAAATGGGCACAGCTGTTGCCACTGGGTTCCTATTAACCGGGTTAGAACCGTCGCGTTGCGAAATTCAAGACAAAGTCAAAGTTTCCTCAAAATAAATGAAGATCTGCAAGCCAAGGTCGAAGCAGATATGCCCTTTGATCATAATTAAATTAATCAGTTTTCATTTTAAAATTATTTTAACATAATTTAGAAGACAATATTTAGGTATATTTCTTAGTGTCTTTTTAATGATTTAAATTTATAAAAATATTAAATAATAATAAAAATTAAAATAAGATTACAAAATAATAATAATTATTCTGAAATAGAAATACAACTTTTAGTAGAGTTAAACCTATATCTACCAATAAAAAACGAAATTACACTACAAAGAAAAAGAAATCCTATATATAGGCTAATTCAATAAAAGGCATTATTGGATTCAATTTTTATTTTAAATATAATAATTGCACGTTATTAGAAAAAAAAAATTTGGATGTTTTTCAAAGAATTGAAAAGAAAAGGTGTAAAAAAAAATTGGGTTCTTTAAATATTGAAAAAAAAATAAAATTTAGTTTATTAAACTAATTTCGGACAAAATTGTAAATTCGTTTGCTGTTTGGTTGGCCTACTTTTGTTTTTTGTTGCCAGAGCAGTAAGCTAAACATACCTATGGGCAGCATTGTGGCCAAGTGGGAGTGCCCTCATTGGGCAGGGTATCAGAGTGCAAGGCGTGCACTTTTTTAGGCAACTTTTGGGCAGTGATTGTTCGATGCAATCGGAGCTCGTCGAATAGTTGCATTTGAGAGTTCGCGGCGCGTGGTTAAAGTTACAAACATCAACGCAAAAATGCACAAATCCTGGAGCTGCCTGGTGGCGGCATTGATCGGCGGCTGCATCGCTTGGCAGGCTGGCTTAACTGAGGCGCAGGCGCAGGACAATGCCGGAGTGTTTGTGTCCAATAGCATTGCAGCACCCGGACAGCCAATGTACTATCTGATGGCCGATACTGGGCCCACTGTGGGTCCCAACGATGAGCTCAAGCGGACGAATCGTTCGCTCTGGAAGTGGTGGGACGATCTGTTCAACCAAAACAATTGCTGCAACGACAACAATTTGCTGTACAACAATCTGCTGCCGCTCAACAACAATCTGCTGCCCATCAGCAACAATCTGCTGCCCATTGGGAATAATCTGCTGCCGAACAACTGCAATGGCCTCCAGCTGCAGTCCCTGGATCCCTTCAAGCAGCTGAAGCTGCTCAAGAAGCTGCCCGATCTGTGGGGCAACAACTGCGGCGGACAGTGTGGCCAGCGCTGTGGCCAGCAGCAGCCGGTGACCAACTATGTGGCGCCCCCAGCTCCTGTCTATGCGCCACCGCCGCCACAGCCAAGTCCCGTTAACTACGGCGGCTACGAGACGCCAAATCCCAGCTACGATGGACCCGGCGACGGTGATGCCGGCTATGTGCCACCACCACCAGCCAGAGATCCCTATCCAGCACCACCAGTTGCTGACTACGGACCGCCACCGCCACCCGCTCCCGCACCCACCTATGAACCCGCACCCGCACCCGCACCCTCACCCGCTCCCGCACCCAACTACGAAGCGGACGATCCCGCACCCAACTACGATACGGATGCACCCGCGCCCGACAGCTACAGCAAGGTGGATGATGAGTATGCCGCGCCTGCCAAGGGCTATGGTGGTGCACAGCAACCGCAAATTGTCTATCAGCCCATCATTTATCTGTCCACCTCGACGGCCGCCAAAGGTGAACTGGCAACGAAACTGAATCAGGGCTACGAAACCCAAACCGAGGCACCACCACCACCACCCCCACCCCAGCCGGCTT
This sequence comes from Drosophila micromelanica, assembly GCA_004143825.1. Classification (NCBI taxonomy): domain Eukaryota; kingdom Metazoa; phylum Arthropoda; class Insecta; order Diptera; family Drosophilidae; genus Drosophila; species Drosophila micromelanica. The sequence continues at coordinate 3,436 of SCDY01000256.1, forward strand.
ATGAGCCACCGCCGACACCAATTGAAGCGCCTGTCTATGCCACGCCCCCAGCAGTTCCAACTCCTGCTCCAGCTCCCGTACCAGCTCCAGCTCCAGCTCCAGCGGTACCTTGCAATGCTCCCGCTTGTGGTGGTTATTGGCCCGTTGTGGGCGTGCCATTCTATAGCTATCCCACGGCCCCGGCACCACCGCCACCACCAGTTTATGCTCCACCACGACCGGCACCCATTTATGCAGCACCACCGGCACCGGCACCGGCACCGGCACCTCAACCAGCGCCTGTCTACCAGGCTCCAGCCCCGAACTATGCCACATCCTCTTGCCAGACTCCCATTAGATTGTCCCTGGTCGATCAGCCCTATCGAGTGGCGCCCGAACTCTTCCGGGAGTACAACTATCGCCTGGCCCTGGCCGAACAGAATCGATTATAGTAGCTGATCTTTAAGACTAAAGACTAAACTGTAAATAAAATGTATCTAACGCTGTTTGGCTTGTCGAACTTTTTAACTTCCAGTGGGGCTATGGGTCATTAAATTAGCTAAGGAATGGATGGTAAATATGTCACCTCTATAGGGTATATAACTCTGACTTTGATTTGATTAAGTGTATCTTAAAATTTTGCGTAGATACATTGTAACGAACCTTATCATATTTATTTTGAGGTAAGCTTATTTTTATTCCACTGTCTACAAAATGTAGGGTTTTTAAACTTTTGAAATCTTATTTAAGGAAATATAGATATAGATATTAAATAATGTCTTCTGTAACCTGCCTGCTTAATATGGCCACTATAGCTGCAAAACTGGGAGATAAATTTATTATTGCGAAACCAAGAATCGCAAAACCCAGTATACTCCTTTTTACTTTGTGAACAGAGTATAAAAATACTAATAAAAATAAAATAGGTTTTAAAAATAAGCGTATCAAGTGAGAAGGCTCTAGTCGGGTCCGCCCGACTAGGAGTTACCCCGAACCCCTGCGATCTTGCTTAATAAACATTTGAAGCTCTCTACAAAAACACACAAATTTACACACACGCACACACACAAAGGCACGCCGCACCCACTTAAATCAGTTGCTGCGCGTGGTTGCATTTTAGCATCTACATTTTTGCTTTTATTCTAAACTAAACGTTTATCGTGGTTATAAAATATATTGCATTGAAATGTATGAACAAACAAATTTTTATGTCTTTAGCTTTGATGGTATTTGGTATTTGTGTAAGTTTCACAAACGTTTTGAAATACTTATAAAGTCGGATCGCAGGGATGAGGGTATCTCCAAGTCGCCCCGACTAAAGCCTTCTCACTTGTTACATATTATAATTCTCTTGTCAAATAACGAACGTTAAACCCCACTTTGTTCGCATCAGACTTAATTTGAAGCACAATTCTTTAGTTGATTTTTTATAAAATACAACATATATCATTAAAATTATTAAAACGTGTACATATACTTTTTATTATTTCTGTTGTAAATAGCATAGTTCAAATGCCTTTGCTTTGAGTTTAGATATAAGTATTTCATTTAATTTTATCATTTTTTTCTTTAAGTAAAACTAAAATTGTTATCTAAACTTGTTAATTTCCGATAATGCATTATTATATTACTATTTATGTTTATGTTTGTGTATTTAAATTAAATCATTATCCAAGTAAATGTTCAATTATTACCTGAAATCAGAGACAGCATAAAGGCACATTTTCTTAACCATTATTTCACATCTTAAGAAAAAATTGAAAAAAATTAACAGAAAAAAAAGTGCTCAATACACATTTAATATTTTTCTTTACAATTTAAAAGAGAATTATAAATCAAGATTCGAAACTTAAACACTTTGGTTCGAATTGTGAATTTCTTCTGGGCTTGCAACGATAAAAATACAGATATTTAATTTTTTTTAAAGAAATGCATTTTTATAAAATTGCCAATATGAGTTTAAGTGTTGTTTGGTATAAGCAAATTTTTCGTTCTAAAGAAATCTTTTTGTTTATCATTGTATATATATAACTCTATCGATCGTTTGTAAATCTCAGCAAGTTCTCAGTGTGACCTACTCAGATGAGGGCTATTGATTTCGCTCAGTGTTCCGGCAGTTTTTGTACAGTTGTGTGCTACGATTTCCGTTTTCTCCAAACAGTAGCTGCTTATCGACAAGGGGTAAATACATTTATGTAGCTTGAGCTGTCAAGGTCCCGAGTGCCCATCAACATCATCGGGTTTGCATTTATCGCACATGTGCAGAGCCTCTTCCTGTTATTATTGCGCCTCTCTTTCCAGATACATTAATGCATACATATGTACATATGTATGTACATATATAGATGCACACACACGATGACGTCGGCAAGAATTTGAGCTGTAATCGCTTCAGTCAGTCAGTTGGTCTCCGTCTCCGTCTCCGTTTTCATTTTCAAATTCAAATTCCATAACAAATTGCACAAGATAAACAACTTGGGCTTCCTTGCGCTATGCGGGCATCAAATGCGATAACAGTCCGGGATCATCGCCGTGACCATGACCATGACCAAGTGAAAGTTGCCTGCAGTTAGAGAAGGAGAGAGATGGTGGAGGAGGAGGAGGAGGAGGAGGAGGAGGAGGAGGAGGAGGAGGCCTGCACTCGGCTGGTCATCGTGTCTTTGTTTAGCATTGTCTCACTTTGCATGTGGCACGCACTTCTTGGTACCCAGACTTGGACTGGGTCTTTGTCTTTCTTCCTCTTTCTTTTTTTTTCTGTTAGACCAGAGTCTCGGTCTGGGCGTTGATCGCTTGTTGATTTCCATGCATGCGCCGTCTGTGCAAAGCGTGACGTAGTTTACATAATCTAATCGCCTGTTGAGTGAGCAGAAAATATGGCTAATAAATTACCCTCGAGTGGAAGATCTGGGCGTGAAGATCGTTGCATAACGATGCAAATGCTAAAGTAATAATGCGATAAGTGATCATGTCAAAGAACAAGTATATAGTTTGCCGATTGACATGGCTTAAAACACTTTTGAAAATTCAAACAATGATCATTGAAGAAGAAAAAATCAAGATATTGCATGATATAGAATAAACAGGGTTTTCTTTGCAAGTCTTTTTCATACGCTTATCTCAACACAATTGTTGATTGACGATCACAGCCAATCAATCTAAATATAGGTAGCTTTTCAAGATATCAGAACAATCATCAAATCAGTTCAACTTCAATTTACAAAATTCTTGACAGTAATTTACAATGTTGTTGACAATAAAGCCATCAGTCATCTGGTTAATATAGAAATACCTTTAAAACACTTATATATATGTATTTATTGTCTAAATTTTCAATGCTTTGATCAAAATATTTATAAAAATCACATTGAATTCTGAATTATAAATCTTAATATATTAAAGGATTTTTAATGTTCTTAAATAAATTTGACATTAATTATTAGAACACTGTTTTATTACGTAAACTTGCTACTTAAATTTGAGGTTTTTATAAATTTTCAAATTTGCTAAGGTGCTTAAATGTTAATTATTTAAAACCCAATTTTGTTTAAGTTAGGGTTTGAAAATATGACCACATGTACCAAATTTTATTTTTAGAATTTGCTTCTCCATTAATATGTATACATAATTTTTTAGGGTTTGATGGTTAAATTTATATTAAAAAGTTAATGCTATAGTTATAAAACATAAAAAAAACACATCTTACCCGGTGTTAAATGATTCATCTACTCAGAATCTTGTGAGTTCCACCCATTATTCACCGATTCTAACAAATATTATTGTATCAGAAAATTATTTAAATTATATGTATTACATAATATATTTTAATAAACGACATATACAGGCTTGCGACCAATTTTCAGTTTGGGTAAACTTATTCACACATGGGGGAGAAGAGTTTAGGGAACAAATTTCTTCATAATTAATGACTGAAAATGAGATTAGCTGTGAATAATATGGGAAAGCATATTAAATATAAATCTTATATATTTTGTGGTTTCTGAGCAATGGAGTAATTTAAAACAAAGAAAATTAATAATGGTAGAGCATATAGATCCTGAAATGCTCATAATTAATACTGACGTCTTCTGTTGCATTACAGTTTTAGATATAATTCTAAATAACTTAAAAGATTTACGTAACTTAACTTAAGCAACAATGTATTGCAATGTTTACTCAGTTCAAAACTTTGTGATCACTAAATGATCACTAAACAATCAACTGCCAAACATATCAGAGCTTTTTGTTAAGTGCATTTTAGTGTAAGCTTTATAAGTTGTTTAGCAAATATTGATGGGAAATTACCTTAGTCTAAATATGTCTACAAATATTATTGATAGTAATTAGATTGCAATCCGTTGGCTCGATCAGAGGCAGACATAAGTAAGTATTAAGTTATTAAGTGATCACACATCCAATTCAAGAACGGTTCAAAGAGCAACAATTCAAAGTCAGGCAGAATCAAGCGACAGACTCCTCGAGGCGATACTCAAGATCACAGATCGCGCATGATCGCCTTTTGACAAAAAAAAAAAAAAAAAAAGAAAAAAACTACCCCACACAGATTTTCTCAGAAGCTGGCCGACTCTTGAGCGTAATTGAGTGAGTGAAGCAGAAGAACGATACTCAACAAAAATTTAACAGCACATAAACAACGATTGTGCCACAACATGTGTGCTCGATTCCTCCAAAAACTGAGGGAATTATCGGTACTGCTGCTGATGCTGCGCTTGCTGATGCTGATGCTGTTGCTGCTGGGCGCTTGCAATCCAACCGCATGCGGGGTCTCAAAAATAGCGCCAATGTCGCCGTCAACGCTGATGCCAAATGAAGCGATCTCTATGCCCTTTCGCAGGATATTTGTATTCTTTAATCATGTTAGCCAAGAATATTAGTTGAGAATGAATATACTCAGAAAAAAGACAATCGAGATAGAATGTCTAACGTTCTTTTTAAATTAAAATTTTTGGTAAAATGTTATACATTCAATTAAAACTGATTCAGAATTTTGGAAATTTATATAATATTTTTCAAAAAGTCTTAAATTTCTTAAATTTTGTGATTCTTGATTTTATTTGATTTATAAAAATATTATTAAAATAGAAAAGGTGCGTCCTTGTTTTTATACACACTTTTTTACACATTTTTGATATTTATTACAAAATTTTGCATACTTAAAAATTTTGTAAATTGTAAATGGCCTATTTTAAAATTCGAACCAAAAATATATTAAATTAGGTATTATATTGTTATGCATATAGAAGAATTTTATTAAATTAATAAATTTTGTACATGGTTTAATAAGAAAATGCTTGATTCTTTTAAAATGTATTTTAGCTTGGTTTCTGATTGATTCATTTCATCTGATCTAAAAGACCGAAAAGTGTATACGAATTTCGGTTTGAAGTAGTTTCTTTGTGTCTGCGAGGCGTTGGACTGTAAGGGAGCTAAGTCCGGTTGCCTGTACAGACATACATCTTTATACATATATATAAAAAACGACATGTATATATATTCATATATATCCATGTGTATGTATATATAAATATTTGTGGAGTGAGTGTACAGTGGTGCGTGTGGTGGTGCTCAATCGCAGTGGTTGCCACTGGTGGGGGCACATTTGTGGCATGTATTTTAGAGAAATGTTTGTGGAAAATTTTATTTGTTGTTACAGTTTCGATATTTATATTTAATTTTGTTTTCTGTATTCGGTATTTTTGTAGCTGCTGTGGTTTTTACTCATATGATTCTCAAAACTCAACCAGAAATGTGGGTTGTTGGCACTCGCTGCATTTCGTTTTGAGTCATTTTGAATCATCAAAAAATAAATGTGTTTTCTACATATAATACATATATAGAATATAATGTGTGGGAGATACTAACGCAAAGAAAGTGAAAAATCATAAAAAAAGAAATCAATAAATCAAATATTCATATACATATATTTGCACACATCCGGACGTGACCGACATTATAAGAGCCCCAATATCATTGAAAGTGTGCATATAAATGTTTCAAAATAAAACAATAATAATCCAAGGTAGAATTTTCTGCAAAACGTAAATAAAAGTTTCAAATATGTATTCAAATTTTTCTAAAATTGCATAACAAAGATTGCATTGAAATATATTTATAACTTGTACATATATTGTAACTTTTGATTATAGAATAAAATGCAAAATTATTGTAGAAAAATTAACCGATTTATTTTTATAAGTAAGTAAGTATTGATCAATCAATTCAGAAGAATCCATAGATTCTTAAAATCGTATTAGCACAACCAAACTTGAAGTTTCATAATTTTTAGTTTTTGAAAATATAGTTAAAGAAGTCACAGAAGAAAATTTCAGTTTTTTTTTAAATATAAAATATTTTTCTCAAAATAAATTTATATGAAATACATGTAGATAAAATATATAAAAATAAATGTGCTTATTTAATGTACGTAGTTTCGTTTGTTTAAAAAGATATATTAAATAAAAAAAAAACATATAAAATATAAATAAAATAATATATGTCGGTCTTAGATGACAAAATTAGAATGCACTATGTAGGATAAAGTTATATCGGCTGAAGGTAACAAGTATCAAGGGAAACATATATATGAACCAGGGGTCAATAAGATTAGTGGATATAGACCGCCAGAAAAAATAGGTTTTTAGTGCTTTAAGTTGGAAAATATTAGCTTGTCAGTTAAGATATTAAGATTAAGCTAAATTTATTTGCTGAACAATAAACTTTATTGAAATCGAACAATAAAATTATTTTTTTCGAAAAACTTTTTATTTTACCACACAATAGCTGATCAGAAATGATCGTTTGTTAACTCAACAGAAATAACTTGAAATATTTCGAAATACATAAATATTCACATGTTAAGCAGAACAGTGAACTATTTTAATTTAAAGTCGAGCTGTCTGAAGAATTGAGGCTACGATGAAAATTGTGCAACATGCAAGCGAGCCACAATTGACCCACCCACCGTGGTTTCTGTACTTTTCATCCACATTTTTTGAGTTTCTTATACAAATAAATAAAAACACCCAACTGACCCCAAAAAGAAATGAACTCAAATATTTGGTTAATTCAGCGCAAATTTATGAAATGGGCAAAAATTCAAAGCCAACGAATAGTTGCAGCCACTTGTGCCAGCTATGCAGAAGTCTAGCTATATAAACTAGTCGCCGAATCGGGTAAGACATCAGTCACCTTTGGTAACAGCACAGCAGCTCCAGCAGAACCAACATGAAATTCTTCGTGTGCATCGCTCTCGTCGCCATCGCCGCCTCCGCTCTGGCCTCGCCCACCGGCGGCAGCACCACTTCCATCACCAGCAGCAATGCCGGAGCATCCGCTCCGTTGGAGTCCGAGGCCGAGGGCTACGGTGATCTGACCCGTCTGCGCAAGTCCGCCTATGGCGGCGGCTCGGGCGCCTCCAGCGTGCCAGCTCCTCCCTGCCCCAAGAACTACCTGTTCAGCTGCCAGCCCAATCTGGCCCCTGTGCCCTGCAGCGCTCCAGCACCCAGCTACGGCCAACTACGCCCTGCCCCAGTACCAGCAGCAGTTTTACGGCGCCAACTACGTGCCCCAGGCTTACGGCTACCAATACTAGAAGATCTGCGACCCCGGGGACTTGAACCTGATACGGATTCCAGAGTTGCCGAGAAACAAAAATCTTACATGGCTTTTAGAAAATGTTAAAAAAAATATACGGTTCAATTAAATTGAGCAAAAAGTAACTATTTGCATTTTTTCTATCTTTATTATTTCTTTCTTATCAAATCGCTTTCAGTGTTTAATTTAAAGTATTTCAATTTAAATTTATTGTTTTCTTTCACAAATCGTGAAGCGTGAAAGTAAAAGGGAACATTTTTTCATTAATATTCGGTTTTAGAATTGACATCTTAAAAAGAACGAGTTTTATAATAACATAAAGTTTGGCTTAGACTAAAAATCTTTTTTTAGATTTAGCTGAAAAATAATTGTATAAGTTTTAGGAATTAAATTAATGTTTCCTACTATAGTACTCATAGGGCTATACGGAATTTTTATCGTTCGTGTGTACTAAATCATCAGTTTCTGAGACTGTGGGAGACTAGATCATATAAAAAATCTTTTTTTTACAGCTTTTTACATATTTCTTTATATCAATATTCAGAGAAATATTATTTGCAACTTACTTCACTCATCGCAAAAAATTAAGATGTATAAAATTGAAATGCTCCAATTTTAATGTCATCTTTAAACTTGAAAAATTGTTTAACTATCGAACAAATAAGATTATTCCGTAAGAATAAATATTGCATAGTTTTTTGGATTAAGAGGGAAATATGTACGAAATTTTTGTGATGATATTCATTTATTTAATTATAAATTTTATACCCAATATTAATTGAAAATGGTTTAAATCAATTAGTCTGTATCGGAAATTAAATGAAATGATCGAATTTAAAATATAAACAATTTAATATATAAACGCTAAACAATGGATTTTTGTTTTAAATAATTAATTTTTAAAAAATTAATGAATAATCAGTCTGTAATTAAATGAAGTGATCGAATTTAAATTATAAACAATTTAATATATAAAAGCTAAACACAAAGGATGTTTTTTAAATAATTAAAGCCTTACCCTTACATTTTTCAATCATAGGCGTCTTTTGGAAAAGACAAATGCTTAAGACATCTAATTGGCCAAACTTGGCCAAAATTAAAAAAAAATCAAATTTAAAAATAACTTCCATGGATTTAATATATATAATAAAAACACATTGTTTAGTTAAATTTTCTTAAAGCTGTTATAGCTGCTACAGAAAGATTTCCTACTGTAAGATAAAATATTTTCATAATATTGATAGAAAGTAAGGTTTATAGGTCAAATGGAAATGTTAAAATGATCAGTTAATCTTAAGTATTGGTATATGAAAATTTTTGAATGGCACAATAACTTCAAAGATTTTGTGTTAAATGTGAACATTTAGACGTACGTAAATGCAAATGTGAGCATGTGTAATCTATATATTTATTTATATATATGTTTATTTATATGTAGAAGATTTTAAAGAGTTCTGGCTTTTAGCTGATGTAGCAAAAGCCAAAAGCGAAAGGCTAGTTGAACCCACTTGTCTCTGGTTTTATGCTAACTTGGCAAAGTTTAGCTATAAAAACGGTGCGTGTGGCTTCGAATGGCATCAGTAACCTGTGCTAACCACAAAAGAACCAACTGCTTCAAGATGAAATTCTTCGTGTGCTTCGCTCTCATCGCCTTCGCCGCCTCCGCTGTGGCCACATCCAGCAGCGGCAGCTCCGCTGCCAACCAGGAGTCCGAGGTCGAGGGCGTCCATGGCCAGGGCTACGGTGATCTGACCCGTCTGCGCAAGTCCGCCTATGGCGGCAGCTCGGGCGGCTATGGCGGCTCCAGCGTGCCAGCTCCTCCCTGCCCCAAGAACTACCTGTTCAGCTGCCAGCCCAATCTGGCCCCTGTGCCCTGCAGCGCTCCAGCACCCAGCTACGGGCACCCAACAGCGGCGTGCCCCAGCACCAGCAGCTGTACGGCGCCGCCTATGTGCCCCAGGCCTACGGCTACCAATACTAGAAGATTTGCGACCCCGGAGAGTTGAACCTGACACGGATTCCGAAGCTGCCGAGAAACTAAATTCTTTGCAAGACTTACAGAAAATTTAAAAAAAAAAATGATTTCATTAAATTAAAAAAAAAATTTAGCATAGCGAAAGCCAACAAATGTTTTATTATTATTATCAGACTTTCTTCTTATATTTACTCTTCGGACTTTGCAACTGTTCTATAGAATTAATTATTTTAGATGGAAACTCGATCGCTTGCTGCGTTTTATTAACAATTATGCGATTAAATAACTCAACAAACTAAACAATATTCTGATTGAGTTTTTATTTGTATTACTTGTTGATACAAATGAATTTCGAAAAAATATGAAATATGGGTGGAAAACTTTCATTTGGAAGACATACGCTTTTTTCTACAAAATAGTTTATTTGGAATTGAATTACTTAAATAGAAATTAACTGCAGCTTGAAGTTTTCACGAAGAAATCGCGTTTTAGTTTTTAAAATAAATAAATTTGCGACATCTGCACTCAGAGAAAAGCTCAAGAATTTGTATATACCTAATTATTATAACTAGTTATTATAACTTTAAGCGTTCAAAAAATTTATTTAATCATTTGTTTTTACAAATTCATAAATTAATAAAAATTAAATCAAATTTTTAGAATATTCTTGTAATTGATTAAGATCAAAAATTCTTGTATTTTTCTATGAGTGCGTGATAAAAATATTTTTATTTTAAAATGTCATATTTGCAAATTTGCACAAAACAAAAAACCAAAGTAAGAAAATATTTCAATACGAAGTTCTAAAGAAGTCTTATAAATATTTTATACACATATTATTATACTCTTAAAGTGGGTATTATAATTTTGCCTGTGCTTTTAATCAAACGATTTTTTTTTTTGTGTGGGAGAACATAAATAACTATAGATATATGTCGGATATATCTGTATTTGTGAGGGTATTAAATATTATTTTTTATAAAATATAATTGGCACTTTGAACTTTTTTAAACTTTAGCAAACTTGGCAAAATCATCGACAACACCTACTAAACTTGAATGGTCAGATCAGCATATATTTAAATAAACGCGTAGTAAGCACTTTTACTTGATTTTGTTACCTGGTGAATTTTAACTAAATTGGATGTTACTAGAAGAGGTCTTTGAACCAACCTGTTTTTTACTTAATTTTTTTTTTAATTTTTCAAAAGAAAGTAAAGTGAAAGAACTGGCAATTGCAAAATAATTCAGAATGTTGGCAAATCCAAATCGAGAAACAGTAAATGTTAACTAATTGGTAATCCGATATTTAAGTGGCAGTTAATTTTCTGACCTTCAGGTGCTCAGGTTCGTGAGCCAAGTCCGCAGTCTTGGCTCGGACAGACAATGCTCAGCATGTGCCAGGAACGAGCTTGGTATTAACTTGTTACTGTCGGTGTTAACATGAACTGCTTCGACTACCCTTGGCCCATGTGTGGCGACCAACTAACCCCAATTGGCCATGGTTACCTTGGGGGCATTTTTGCTTTCGGCTCGACTCCATTTCCGCTTGACGCTGCATTTTGCATTGCATAGATACCCAAAACTGGCATCGCATTGATAAAAACCAACTGGCCCATGCCCAATGCCGGCTAGTCTCAGTTTACAGCTTTCGAGCACGCCAGGTGTTTAATTTAATTCAAGATCACAGCACATCAATATGTCCAGCCGCTGGGCGCTTCTCTCGCTGCTTCTCTGCTGCTCTTGTTGGTTACCGCCATGTCTGGCCAATTGCCCGGGACGCTATGTGCGTAGTCCTGCGGGACAACTGTTTCGCCTCATTCCCGTGCGCCTGTACGTGCCGGAGCAGCTGGAGGAGGACGTGGAGCTGCTGCGCCAGCCGCGACAGCAGCAATTTGTCCAGGAGGTGGTTGTCGAGAATAACTTTGGCGGTCCTGGCGGCAATTTTGCTGGCCCCCCATTCGGTGGTCCTCAATTTGGTGGCCCTCAATTTGGTGGTCCTCCATTCGGTGGACCTGGCTTTGGTCGTGGCGGCTTTGGACGCGGCGGTGGCTTTGGCGGCAGTTTTGGCGGCGGATTCGGTGGTAGCTTTGGTGGCGGTGGCTTTGGACGCAGCTACGACTCGGAGGAGGAGCAGCCCCAACACCAACAGCCAACACCAGCGCCCAGCGTTCCAGCGCCGCCCTGTGCCAATAATTACGTCTTCTCCTGCGAAGCGGTGATAAAGCCAGTGCCATGTGCAGCACCAGATCCACCAGAATGTGGCTATTGAGAGACCAAAGGACTGATATCGATTACTATAAATAAAACGGAACTTCTAAATTACATTTATTCTGTTTGATTTTTGGTTGGGACTGGGCTCGTAATAAAAAAGTAAAGAAATACAAAAATTATAAGAAATAAAATAATAATAAACAAGCAGCTGTCAGCTTAAAGAAATATAACAATTATAAAAAATAAAATAATAATAAATTAATTTTATAAGTACGACAAATTTAAGATCTGCGGTTGAAGTAATTATAATTTCTTTATTTATAATTTCTTCCTTTTTAACTGGCTGCAAAACTGACAAAAACAAATATGTTTCAGTTCGGGTTCAATCTTGGCTGTTGTTTTTAGGCAACTGGTTCGGTTTAGTATTTAAAAAATATTGAAATTCCGATTTTAAGCCGGTTTGTTTTGCAACCTTGCTCAATATTATTTTATTATAATTTTGAAAAGAGGTATCTAACCATTTTCTTGTAAAAAACAAAAATACAGAAGTTTTCTAACTATTTTCTTTCGAATTTTCTTACATTTTTTATTTGTGTTAAATTGTTTTCTGATTATTCTGATCATTAAATATCCATATAATAAATCTTAAGAATTAAATAACTTTTTTATAGAAAAATTTAAAATGTCTGCTGTATAATTTTATAATATTTCAAATTTTTTTCCATTTACAATTTTTAGTCTCTGAATATTCTGAAACAATAAAATCAATGAAATGTGTATTATTGCCCATAATCAATTTTACGATCACCCCAAAAATAATAAATAAAATAACACAAATGATGTTTTTTTTTATAATATCGGTTTATTGCGTGAGGCGAGCCGGGTCAAGATCAATTGTTGCACTTACAGAAATTCCCGTACGAAGGGAACAGCGTATTGGGGCACGTACTGGGAGTAGGCGCCGGAGGAGCCATAGGATGGAGCTGGCGCAGAGCAGGGCACGGGCTGCAGCGAGGGCTGGCAGCTGAACAGATAGTTCTTGGGGCACGGCGGGGATGGAACGGGTGCGGGCGCAGAGTAGGCGGGTGCAGCTGGTGCTGGAGCGGCATAGGCCGGGGCGGCTGGTGCAGCGTAGGCGGGCGCAGCGGGTGCAGCCGGTGCCGAGTAAGCCGGTGCGGCGGGTGCAGCTGGAGCAGCATAAACTGGCGCGGCCGGGGCGGAATAGCCGGACTGGGCAGCTGGTGCGGCATAGCCGCCGTAGGCAGCCCTCGAGACACGAATATTCTCGGCCAGCGGTGCTGGTATCAGGATGCCCTGTGTCGGCTGCAGCTGAATCGTCTCGGCGGCGCAGAGCATCGCCAGCATGGTGACCAGGCAAATGTGTCCAATGATGAATGCCATTGCGTTGTCTTCGGCTTGTGGTTTTACTTGCTGCTGAAGTGGAACTCGGTGCTCGACTGTAGTTGGCCAGTGTCGAGGCTCCCAACTTTATAGCCCAGTTCAAAAACGCTGAGCGCACTGGAAAATTGGGAAAATGTCAAAAGCAAAAGAAAAAAATGCATAAGTAAATAAAAGCAAAAAAATGAAAATAAAATGAACAGCGAAAAGTGCAAACTGCTGACGATCCCAAATGGACTGCAGTTTTCTTTGGCACAGCGAAGGAGAACGGTGTAGGGTTCGGCTCTGACCGGTTAACACCAATTCCACCAAATGGCCACACAGACGACGCTATTCATAGTTCTACTGATTCTACTGCCTCGGCTGACCCCAAAACTGTGCTTTCCAGCTGCTGCAGCGGTCGAATCTGAGCCGTCATCAACTTCGGTCGTGTCACAATTTCTGCAGCCAAACGGAGGCGAACTCAGCTGGACGCATCTGTTGCCGAGCAACTACTACTCGGAGCTGAATCAACAATACTATGTCCGATTTCGCAGGCAGTCGTTGCTCGACCCAAAGGATCTGCGCAGGACCCGGCCGTATGCATTTGAATATGCGCGATATTGAAAAATTAGAAAAACATGAACAAAAGCGAGTTATTTTTATGTGAATAAATGTTTTCCAGATAACCGCATTATTATAGGACAATGACTTTTTTTTACATATATACATATAATAAGAAAGCAATTTGTCACATATTTGTTTTGATTAAATATTTTTACATATATATTGTTTTTAAAAATATTTATCTTATATATATATATATATATTTTATAGATAACAAAAAACAAGCCAAGTTACCGACTGCGTTAAAATCGTTTATTTTGAAAATGTTCAGTAGTTTGTAATTTTTTTCTATGCGGTGACTAGTTTTTAAACTGTGGTGCCGATTTGCGAATGCAGGAGTTGGCGGCGAAATTTTTGAAATTTAAAAAAATTTCGTAAATGAGAGGGAGGTTTATGTACATGTTTCTTTTTAAATATCAAAATAATTTGTTTTTTCAAAACGCATCGGTTTTTAATGGAGAATCGATCTAAATAAAAAATCATGACCAGAATGCCATTAAACATGAAAATCAGTTCAGTTTTGACAAATTTATGGGTGTTTTAAATATAAGACCGAGAGCTTTTGGCATGATTTTTGACAAAAAATTGACCCCCTCAGAATAAAGTTAATTGTTGTTTTTCATACTATTTGAGGTCAGCAAAATTGATTAAAAATGCAAACTCGCAGTTTTAAATTGAAAACAAAAATTATTTACAAAGAGATAGGTGAGGGGGGAGTACACAATTGTTTCCAAGAAAAAAAATTCAAAAATGCAATGCAGAATCGATGCTAATGAAAAATTATCATTATCAATCAATTTTTGTATACACGTTAATTAGTTATATTTTCAGTTTGATACTTATTTATACATATATTTATTTATTTTACTTACCGTTAGGTTGCTAAGCAGTTACGATTTTTTATTATTTAATGGTGGCAGTGTCGTTGATTAATTCGATATGCTTATCGATTGTCGATTAAAATGCATGGCAGGCGCATGCTCGCGTGGGCGCATTTGACGTCACTAGGACGAAGGCCACAAACAGGCACAAACCCAAACAAAATACACGACAAACCAAAAGGGCAGCTTTTTAGAAAAGGTTAGCACAAATATTAAATTGAAATATGAAGTTAACATTGCGCCGTTATTCGTGGCTTGTGGCACTGCAAATGGCTCTGCTGGCCGCCGATTTGTTCTTCAATGCCTTTGGCTCGTGGCTCTCGCGGGATAAGCTTCAAACTGCAATAATGTTTTTTGTGTGAGTACCACAGGTTGATTGGCCTAATACTTGTATATTAAACTGTATCCTTAAATCGTGATTAGCATTCAAGACGCCTTCATTATTGTGGAGTATCTGCTGTTCACATTGTCGCTGCACTCGACCTGCGTCTATCAGGTGGGCGCCTCGCACATTATCCTGCGCAATTGCAAGCTATTTCTGTTCAGCATTACGGTCTACTTTCTGCTGTCCGCATCGCAGCACTCCTGGACTGTCTATCAGTATCGCTTGCCAGCATCAGAAACTACTTTGCAATGGCCCTTGGCCCTGTATGCTTTAACGGTGCTCCAGCGGCTGAGTAAGTTTTAGAATCTCATATCTTTTTTTTCACGAAACATAATGTTAATCTTCCTTTATTGCGCAATAGTGTCGGTTTTTTATTACTACACTTCCAAGTCTACAGCCTTGATCATGGCCGATCCGCGCTATAAGGAGGAGCATCTCGATTGGATAGCTGAGCAATTGGGTGATAAGTAAGAAACTTTGAAAGTCGAGGGGGTTTGTAAATACATAAAAAAAAGTTTATTTTAGCTAGGTGGCGTATATTGTTGAGAATTGAAATGTTAACCTCAAGTACCATTCACAAATGTACATAGCACAAATAATAAATGGCAATAACCGTTACGGAATCCTACGATTTGTTATTCAATATTTTATGGAAAAATCTTTAACACTTGACAAATATTTATTAAAAGTTATTTTGATACATGTGGCGTCATCTATGGACTGCTGGCAGTTAGTAGCGCCATCTATCGTGTTTAAGTCGAAATTGAAGCGGCTAAATATACAATGTTTTTTAAGATTTTTACTTAAAAGAATTAACATTAAAAACACGACATAAATAGAACATCTGTCATAGGATTGCTTAATAAAAAAAAGATATGTCATATAATTTATTATTCATAAAATCAATAAGATTATATATACATATTATTTTTTATATAAATGAAATAGTAACATAAATATTAATGAAAGCTGTTTACTTGTCCCAAAAATAAATATTTCAAAGAAATACTTATTACATAATAACAAAATATTTATAATTATTGTTTGGCCATAACTGCCTTGGCAATTAAGATATATTTAGATCGTACATAAATTGAAATTTTAACTAGACATATTTTACAATGACTTCAATAGATCATAGCTAGTGCGTTTAAATATATATATATATTACACATTCATTTAGTGAATAAGCACCATATCTCGCTTGTTTCTTAATATTCATATTGTCCATGTTGAAATACTAAAGCTATCATAATTAGCTAGGATTATAATTATATATAGTCCATAAATATGGTCACAATTCAATTTTGCACATAATAGTCAACTATATATAGAAAAGTTGTCAGTTTTGATATGAAATAAAATATAGTTGGTCCCTGGTCGATAGATGAATACTACGTACCGGAGTAGCTAAATGGCACGCCAAATAGTTTTTCCCACGATTGTCCAATGGCATTCAGACAGCACTCAGCATTCGCCGGAGTCTCAAACTGCAAACGCCACAGTTCGCATTTGTTTTCCGTTTCCTCTAGGAAATTGACATTGTACTCGCAGTCCGTAACTCGCTCCACCTCCACCAGGTTGCTCATTTGCTGAGTGAACGTGAGCTCCATTGGCTGCTGCTGCTCCTCGTTTGATGACAGCCAATTGAATCTGCCATTGCCAGCAATATGCAATTGCGTGTCCGTGGTGAGCAGCGTGCAGAGCTCAAAACTGCGCTTCTCCTGGCCACATGTCCACTGACAGCCACTGAGCACTGTGCACATCTTCAGCGGCTCAGCGAGCAGCGAATTTAGGCGTACTTTTCCAACAGGCTGTTGAATTAACTCGCACTCTGACGGCAGCGGATTGTCTAGAAGATCACGAGCTTATTTAGAGGAATTGTGTTATAGCTATTGTTATTCCACTCACCTGCCAGGTACAAAAGTAAACTGTCTGTGCGCAACATATCCTGCAGGATTAGGACAAATCCACCCCAGTCGCGTAGGGTGAACGACAAGCCTAGTTTCCAGGGTATCAGCTGTATACGTGTCATGCGATTCACCGTAACGCTCACCACCTGACGCAGCCACTTGGATACATCGTCATGCGCCGGAGCAAACGCTTCCATTAGGTAACACTTGCAGTTGGATATCACCACAAGGCCATCGCGCATCGTTTGGGTTTGTTCATTGTATATCCGACCCTTGGCCAGCCACTTGAAATGCTCGCCCACCTCCTTGAATTTGCTTTGATAGAAATACAGCTTCAAACGGTGATCAATGTCATTGTAATCGCTATAATTAAATTTATATGGCTGGATGGTGCTTGCAGCCGCTTCCGTTTCGATAAATTTCTTCGAACTGGACATCAACGCGTTGGTCGATTGAAATAGAACTGTAAATATTTCAAAAAAATATAATTAGTAATTAGTAAATATTAGAACATATTTGAATTTAAGGTTTTTCTAAAATCCTTAGCTTTTTTTTTATATATGATTATATGATTATTATATAATTGATTGCCTGAGAACTGTTTTTTGTGAAATTATATGAGTATGGCCTTTCTAGGCGATTCTCATGGGTTGAAGTAAGGCTTACAGATATTAATATTTTTCTGTAATGCGCATATAAATATAAATGTATATAAACGTTTTTTTAAAATATGGTTATAAAGATATATGTTCTTACAGATTCGTTTCTTACAAATTATAATGTCATTCAGTGAAGTTTATTATACAATAGCGATATTAATAAATAACTTTATTATATCATTAATAGGCTCTTCCTTCATCTATTTCCTAGTCTCACTCGATTTGTGTGCAACCTTTAAGAGTTTCCCAGTTTGAATTTAATTTTTTGTAAAAAAGTTTTAGAATCTAAATATGAAAAAGTTAAATATATCGAAATACTTTTTTACGCACCTCCAAACATGGACGATAAGCCCGTATCCTCGGCTTTCTTTAAATTTTTTGTCTCATCTTGGCCATTTGTCCGCTTCTCTTCATTGTTATTGTTGTTTTGCTGGGCTGTGCTGATGCCGGATTCGGCCAGGAGCATATTGTGCAGAATGACGGCATCATCCGTTGCCTGCGCTTGAGCCTTCTCCGGTGGCTGCTGTTTGCCTTGCTGCTCGTAGGTCGTGCAAATGCTGTCGGTCACCGAACCGGACGAGCTGCTCTCCGTGAGTTGGACGTGAGCCAATGTTTTGGCCTTTGCCGTTGTGTCCACAGTGTGAGTTTGTTGGGCAGTTGTTTCTGGCTGAGGTGATCTGGCCCGCTCGGCGAGCAATTGCCCAAACTCGCGCTCAATGAAACTTTGCGTCTGGCTTAGATCATCGTCAATTGTGTGTAGATTGGGAATTTGGGATATGCGACGCTCCTCGGAGGTTTTTCGGCTGGCGCTCTGCGCACAGTTTGGATCTAGCACCTCAATGCTGGACTGGCTCGGATTGGATATAATGTCCACGTCGCTCTCATTGGCACGAAACTCCAAATCGCGATCCGTATTGGAGCTGCCCACCACCGACTGATTCGAGTCGAAGGAGCACTGCGAGTTGGTTATCTTTGAACAGGAACTGCTCTCATTCAGCGAATTGGCCGAGCCTGTGGAACATTGAAAATATAATTAATATGTGGCTTTGAATAATGTTTTTTTGAGTTTTCGCTAATGGAAGCAGCATTGATTTGCTTTTTCTTTAGTGAAATGCGCGTTGCTTTTATGGTGCATTGTCTGATTACAACATTTTGAAAAGATTTTAATTGTTAGCTAGATAAAATTGTTAGTCGACGGTTGGTTTCATGCCCAAATGCTGCTTCACATTACAACAAGAAGCAAAAAATGCAAATTGTTGATAACAACGAACAAATTAAATCAGGGACCGTTCCAGTTACAAATTCTATAATATTTATAATTTTTATATTATTATTATTATTTTTTTTAATTTTAAAGATATGTATAAATATACCTTGAAACCTTGAGGCTAAAAAAATGGATGTAAAAAGGAAGGACTTTCGAGTACATTAAGTATATATATATATGCTGCGTCAGCATCAAAATTCGTGTTAATTTAGCTTTGTCTGCCCATATGGTTACATATTTTTTTAATTTATTTGTTAATAATTTTTGGTATTGTTATTTGTGAGCAGGTGTGAGAGTATTAATGTAGCAATTATGTGAAAATGTAACTAACAAAATAAAAATAGCTCTATACACCAAATATATATTAGCATCTGATTTATCCTTTGGTTGTTATTGGTTTAATTGATTTACCATAACAGATGAAATCGTGACTCTCTGAACGACTTCAATGCAGGAATACTATTTAAACATCACAAGAATAAAAATTTAAATTCTTATTTTCAGTGTAATGAATAAATATACAAAATTTTGCACTTTTTTAGAGTTAAAAATAATATCCGTATTAAGTTCTTTTATAAATTGTTACACGAAAATTACCAAATGATGTTTTTTTCTTCAATTATTTAAACATTATAAAAGGATGTAGTTGACTTAAAATGTTTGTATCTCAATTGCTTTATATTGACATTATAAATATTAAGAATCATTAATAACTGTTAATTGCGGTCCTTGATTTAAGTACAAATACAATAAAATGGCATATTAACTTTTTAAGGTTTGCATCAAACTCCTACGCTTGGGTGTGTTATTAGCGATGAGCCTGCTGTTGGCCACTAAATAATTAAATAGTATTTTTACAATTGTTGTTGTTGTTGTAGTTGGGTGAGCGAAAAGTACAAAAAGAATACATAAAAATATATATATAAAAAAGTTAGATTTAGTCTCGATTTGCCATTTGATTTACTTATATATAAGTATGTGGTGTGTGTGTATTGCGTAAAAAATAGCATGCAAAAAGAAAAAGAAATAAAAATCAGTAAATAAAATACAGTTGAAATAAAAATACATTATCCAAAAACGAAACTACACAAATATTAATTTTAAGCCACTCACAAAACAGAAATGCAGAAATGTTACACAAATCTACACCAAATGTTTTGTTTTTTAGTTTTTTTTTAATACATTCCAAATTTCCGTAGCTATTCTGATAGATTATTTTTCATGACTAATTTATTGCTAAACTTGCCTATACTTTGATTGTCCTCCTCGGACTGCAATACCAGCGGCGTACTGATAGGCGATTCCTTTACAATTACAGCTGGCGACAGCTTCGGTTCTACCCTGGGCACTTTGGGTTTGTCCAGCGAACCGGCTAAATCGTTTACCTCCGTCACAAACACGCTGCGACAGTTTGGACAACGCAATTCTACCCAGAAAAACAGAATTGAATTTTACATTTGAATTTAGATTTAAGTACTGTTTACTGCGGTTCCCATGTACCTGTTGTCTTGAAGCTCTTGTTTTTACGCTCTCTGCTAAATTTGAAGCCACAATTAACGCAGCTGTAGACGATTATATTCATTTCAGTTAGATCACGCTCGGAGAGGATGTCACGCAGCTTCTTTTCCAGTTCCTACGGATAGAAAAACGTATATTAATTGCCTGACGTAGAATGATATTACTTTTATTACTACCTGACACAAGGCATTTTCTACACAATAAATGCGTTCTTGTTTGTTCTTTTGCATTGTATCAAAGTTAATACGCAGTGTGTTAGACTTGATGCGCTCACAAGACTCCAACACTTTGATGCTCCACTTGGTTTTGGTGCTAAAAATAGATAATAATAAAATAAAAATGTACAGACGCTTTAAAAACATTAAATTTGTTATTCTATGAATCTCTCTACTGCAATGTTCTTTCTTGTTTTAATGAATTAATACATCTATGCATGGGTAATCAATTCTTCTCTTAAGATCGTATTTTAATATTGTTTATATTGAGTAATTTTTTTAGGTCTAGAACCAATCTTTTTTTTTAATAATCAAACAAATTACCCACCGTTCGCTGAGCGCATCCTTTTCGCGTACATAGTTTGAGGATATGGTTAGAAACAGAGGCTCGCTGGCCTTGTTCGCATGGGAGACAATGTATACCGTTTCATCCAGTTCTTCGTCGGAAACTGAAAAAGGTTAAACAAGTTTATTTTAAGTCCATCTTTATTTTTGTATAGGATTTTACCAGGTTCCTCTTCCTCCTCCTGTACAGTGTAAGCAGCTGCATAGCGTCTCAACACTTCCTTGTGTTTGTCAAGCTCCTGTGTCTGCTGCTCGCTTTGCTCCTCCAACTGATCCTGTTGCAGCGTATTGTTCATACTCTCATATTGCGTCTCAGCGCTGTTGTCGCAGGACTCATAAACTGTTTGCTGTGTTACGTTGGCATCTGCATTGTTGCCTTCTGTTTTGATCGGCGTCAACGTCGCATCAAATGCGTCCTTCCAAGAGCTACTGTTGCTGGGCGTCGAGCTGACATTCAGCGGCTCTGGTTTCGTGTCGGCCGGTTGTGCAGCCGTTGAGAACTCGCCCAGGAATTCATTGAACTGTTGGCGGGCATCGTGGCGATCCTGTTCGCTGGGCTGCTGCGTGCCAATGCCCAGCATTAGCTCCGCATTGCCCGACTGCAGCCACTCGTTGCCATACTTGAGACGCAGTGTCTCAACTTGCTTTTTCGTCTCCAAGTGACTGCCATCGATGGTCTCCTGCGTTTTGTCTCCTATTGTACCTATTGCCTCGATGGCTTCGGTTGCTTCTGCTGCCGCCTCATTGCCATGCTCCTCAATTTCCACGGTGCGCAGTTTTTTCAAGCGACGTTTGCTCATTTGCGGTTCCGCTGGCGCTGGCACTTGCTCCGTCTCGGAAGATGAATCCTTTTGTCTCACTGGGAGGGAACGCTGCGAGCCCACACTTGAGGATGGCGTTGTGTTTGAGGCACGCGAGCTATTTATGGATATATAACTGCTGGCCAGTCGATGACTCATGGTTCCCACAAACCGCAGCTGTTGACTGCCCGTCAACGCCTTCTCCGCCTTGGAGAGCGGCTCAAAGTCGAGCACAAATCGCACTGTGGCCGTATTTTTGTGTAAATACTGCGCGGTGGCCAGTCGATGCTTGGGATGACAGGCCAAGGGATTGCCTTGCAAATTGAGCGTGGTGAGCGTCATTAGAACGCTCAGCGGCAGCAGCTGCGAGTGCTCCAGCAGGCAATTGTCGGAGAGATCCAGGTGGGTTAGCACATCCAGTTTGGTCATGTCCAGCAGCTCCTCCACATAGTTGTTGCTAATGTTGAGCATCTGCAGCCGCTTGCAGGCCTCCACATGAAACTGGGGCAGGTGCGTCAGGCAATTGCAGCTCAGATCGAGCGTCTTCAGATGCGGCAGCCATTTGATGGCCGAAACGCTGGTCAGCTTATTATGCCGTAAATTTAAATGCTGCAAATGCTGGGCAAACTCCAGAGCCGTGTCCACCGCACGCAAATTGTTGAAGCTAAAGTCCGCCGACTGCAGCTCGTTCCAGACGAAACCGTTCGATTTGTCGCCGCCGCAGCGCGTGATTATATCCTCCACACTGTTGAGACTCTTGATGCATATCAGGTGCTGCAGCTGCGAGCGCAGCGCCTGAATGCCCACCACCTGGCATATCTTGATCTTGTGCACCTCCAGGCGACGCAGCGCACGAAACTTGCAAATGTCGATGGCGCCCTCAAAGTAATGTTCGCTGGGAAAATAGTTCAGCTTCAGCAGCGTTGTCTTCTGCACAAAATCGTGGAGCAGCTGCAGATCGCAAAATACCCTCGACTTGAAATTGACGGGCTTGACCACTTGGAATGCCTGCTGATGCTTCTGTGATGTGCCGACTCCAACTCCAATATCGCTGTCCGCAATCAACGTGAAGGAATCATTCAAAGCGCGCAATAGCGGACCTGCAATTGTGTGTGTGTATGTTAGCGTCTGTGTGACACATATAACGGGTTTAATTGATAAGCAAACCGAGCTTAGCACACGGCAGGGAGCGGGTGGGCGGGAGTGCTCGGTCTCATCTATTGCCCGCGTGGACTGCTGCTTACCTGATAACGTCAATGTAAATTCGGAGCTTAGAATTTTATCACCATTCTTGCGCAGCA
The DNA here is from genome assembly GCA_004143825.1 of Drosophila micromelanica. Lineage (NCBI taxonomy): Eukaryota > Metazoa > Arthropoda > Insecta > Diptera > Drosophilidae > Drosophila > Drosophila micromelanica. The sequence continues at coordinate 26,502 of SCDY01000256.1, forward strand.
AGTTGGCCAATTCGGTGATCTTCTGCGGATCCATATTCTGTCTACAATTCGTTGGCCATAAAAAAAAACAAAAACAAAAACAAGTCAGCGGCCCAGCTGCTTTAGCGTCTGTTCGATAATTGTATTGCTTTTGTTTTTATTGCGTTCTTGCTGTTAAGGCTAAGGAATTTTAGCTTTATGCGTTTTAGCTTTCAACGGCTGTCAACTGTAAAAACACACAACATATTAATAAGCACACTCATTCGTTCACTCACACAAGTGCACAATTTGTGCATTATATTTCACGTAGTTCACCTAATTCTATTTTGATGTTTATGATTTGATTGTTGCCCGTATGAAAATAACAAAGGGAATTATGACGCCATTGTTCAGAGCACACAGCGCATACAACAAATATATAAATATAACGATTTTTAACCGTATATTTTACACTTTAACAGCATTCTTGAGCGTTATTGTTGTTTGCGTAGCAAGTGGGTCGCAAAAAATTTCCGCAGACAAAAAAATCCTTGTTATTGCTAAAAAATCTGACAGTCAGCTAGAAACGTAAACACAGAGTTGTATTGCAAACGCGATAGGGCTGCAAAATAAATTGAAACAGCTGCTTTACTATTATCGATTGGTAATACAATCGATATATTGCCGCTGGTTTTAAAAACATAACAAAAATTATTTCCTAATATAAAGAAAATTTATAAATAAAAAATATACCAAAGTAAATTGAAATTTGTTTGTCTTTTGTTTATTTAACACATTAATAGCTTACATTTATTTTAAACTACGCCATTCAATTTAAATTGCGCTTATAATTACTAATGCAAATAAAATTCTGTATATTTAACGTTTGTAATTTGAAAATAAACCATTGCTGTTTTGTTTGTTACGCCTCTGTTATTTGTATTGTAATTGTAAGATTTATTCATGGTATTTACAATTGTTTCTGTTTTATTTTTAGGTACATGCGCACAATTCTCGCTAATTTCATTTTTAAAAACTAAGTTAAAATAAAGGGCAGACTTCAAGATTGGTTTTGTTTGTTTCTGTGGTTCACTGGATATGCGTTGAACTTTAATATTAAATTAACAACCTATACACATTCTTGTCGTTGGTTGGATAGTTAACTGACTGGCGTCTGAGGATTGTTAGAAGTGTGCTGAAAAATTACTATTAACTTTGTTTTTGTTTTTCTTTGTTGGTGCATAAAAACGTTTTTAAAATTGTATTACTTTTTTTTACAAAGTTTGCCTGCGGAATAGAAAACAAAACTCATTATTTATAAAAGTGCTCGATGATAAAAAGCGTTACATTCCAAATTGCATTCAAATACAAACGTGAGTTAAAAACGTAAAATTCAATCAATAATACATCAAACTTCGATACGTACTGCACTTTGCCGATTTGTAGCTGCCAATTTGTAAATATGTTTCATTGAAAATATTTTTCCTAATTATACTTATGTGTTTCTTCGATATGTACAACAAATAATTGAATACTTTATTTTATGTTTAACAAAATTCATTTTGGTTTAACAAATACGACACTCACATTTTCTCTTATGAACACATAAATAAATTGCTGGTTAACAAAAAAATAACCATTTTAAATTGAAGAAACAGAAATGCGTGTTGAAGCGATTTTTGGACTGTACGATTACGTATATATAAATATCGGTTGCAAATGCGTGGGTGTGCGTGATAATAGAGTATGTGGCTTGACTTGATCTAGAAACGAATATTTACAATCGATTTTATCTTTCACAATGTTTGTTTTTGTTATCGTTTTCGTTTTTAAAAAACATTTGGTGTAACACAGTTTAGAGTTTTGGCGACGGCATGATGAACGTATCCCTATGAGAAATCATATAAAAAAGAAGAGAAGAAAACAAATTTTTGTTGATGAAACATAAAAGTTGGTTGTTTTAGTAATGTACATGAAATGTTGGATTACTTAGTGGATTGAAGGTATATGGAGGGTAAACATATATGAATGAGCTAATATGAAAATTTGAAGTGGAAATGATTGATAATTTTGTAAGAAAAATATTAAAACAAACTATATTTTACCATCACAATTTGGAAATTTGGAATTTGGTTTTTATTTTTGAGTTTTATTATTCAGCTTTTGTTATATTAAATTGTTTACTTAATTTCGAAGAATATAATAAACCATAAAATCAGTAAAACAGAAAGTGCATAAGGTGTATAACTAAATACATATATATAAAAAAGGCAAACTATAAATATAATAATTAACTAGGATCAGGTGTTACTAGGAAAGAAAACAACGGCAAATTAATTACTACAATAAAGAACAAATTATAAACTGTGGGTGAGATAGGCGTAGGCAGGTTGGGGATTTACGGGAAAGTAATACGGAACTCTTGGGGGTATCGAGTGCAGCTGTGCAAGAAGCAAAACAAAAAGAAACTCAACACTTACATATGCTCAGGATGATTGCGTATGCAATCGATTAAATCTTTAGGCTTAAGCTGATTTGTACAAATTTTGTGTATGGCCGTGAACAGAGGGAATCTGCAATAAAATTAATCATAAGTCAATTATTTATGTGTTAAATAATGTAAAGCTCGAGCGTACTTATCCTCCAGGCCTTTGTTTTTCAACATGTAGTTAACCTCCTCGGCAGTGGGCGGGCCCTGCAATTTCTGGCCATTGAGCATTTCCTTCTCGAGTTCCTCAATAGTTTTGCCAGATGTGACAAAAGCCTCAGAGACACGACGATTACGACCACCTAAACAAGCAGATATATTTGAAAGTAAAGTAAAGTATAAAATAAGAAATATATTTTAAGAGACTCACCATAACACGTCGTAATGAGATCCGCAACACCGCAGCTCTCAAAGAAAGTGGACAATTTGCTGCCCGGATAGAAGACATCGACGAATCGAATCATTTCCATGAGGCCGAGACGAATTACCGCCGCCTTGGTATTATCGCCCAGCTTGAGGCCATCGACAAATCCGGCACCGCAGGCGACGATGTTCTTCAGGGCACCGCACACCTCAACGGCATCGGCATCTTCAACGACCACGACACGGAAATGATTGGCCTGGAAGAGATCACGCAGCACCTTGCCGTACTTTTTGTCCGTGCAGCCGATAGTCGTCTCGCAAAAGTTGCCCTCGGCCACCTCGTTGGCCAGATTAGCGCCCATCAGCACGGCGCATGGTATCTGGTATGGTATATGTATGATTAGCAAATGATTACATAAAGTCACCTTCAACATGGTCTTACCTTCAGATGGCGGGTAATAATATGCGAAATTAGATCAATGCCACCGCCCTCGGCCTTATCAAATCCCTTGATCAGTGATATGGCAATGGCATTCGGCTTGATCTTGCCCAGCAATTGTTTGCAGAAATTGGGTATGAACTGATGTGGCACTACGAAAATTAGTATATCGGCATTTTTGGCAGCCTCAACCAGATCAGGCACGGCAACCTAGACAACAAGGTTAAAGATCAGACAGAAAAGAGATGGAAAATTAAAAATCAAATTAAATGCGATATGTGCACAAAAAATGTTAAGTGAACTCTTTGATAAGCAGCTGATAAGAACACAAACTAAACTAAACACAGCTGAAGGTTGAATGAAGGAAACTTTGAGATCTAAAATAAGCCGTTCCCCAAGTACTCTAAAAATCACTTGAATCGCAAATGAGCTCAGCTTTAGAGGCTTGTCTGCATATATTATTCTGACAGCTTGTGTTGTTATTGCACATTGACCAGTTTTTTATATATTTTTTTCAATTTGATAAACTTGTTTTGGCGTCAACTTGCTAGCCCTTACATAACAGTAATTCTTTGGCACGTTTTCGTATATTATAAATGTTTTTTGATTATTACTCGTTTTTGATAAGACAAAAAATTTCCAGAGCTGTTATTTGAAATAAAACATAAATTCAAGAAAATACGATTATAAGCAAAATGAGTTAATTTGATTTAATATATATTTGTTACGACTTTTTCCCGCAACTGCAGCAAAAAGTTTGAAGTTTAATGTCTCGGAACGAAATGCTTTTGTGCGACTTGTTTCGTTTTTTGATTCGATGCACTTGTTGCACTTTTAGAGGCTGATAATTAGCTGGGCACAACCTTGTACACAGTGCTAAACTTAATTTACAACCAATAATAAGTTATAGCCAAAAATTAATTGTATTTATAAACACTGTTTATAAGAGCGATTGTTTCTAAAAGTTCTCTAAAATTTATATATTTTAAAAAGCTTTTATATATATAATTTTAACTATATGTATATTTAAATACTTTATTTAGTCTGAAATGATTTCTTGTAACATATTCGTGATAAAATTGAAAGGGTATACAAAAATTCACAAGCCTAACACATGTCGCTTTGTTATCAGAAAACTAAACAATAATTTTCCGCTATAATAGAGCCGTCTGCTTCGAGTGAGGAATTGATTAAATTTTGTGCTACTTTTTCTTATCAGGCATTTTGTTAAAAGATTCAGAGCACTTTTGAACAGTTTAACATTTGATTTGACAAATACTTTGCATATTGCCTGCATTTTTGACATTGGCCCATGGTTATTTGTTTATAATCTATATATCTAAAAATGTGTTTTTTCCCAATTCGTTTTTGTTGTTTTTTTTTCATTGCTTTCACTATTGAACATTTGCCAAAATCATAGCTATAGAAGCTTATGCGTAGTATATGTGCATACATACATACATACAGGTATCCGTCTGGTGTTTAGTTATATAGAAGAAAAACAAAAGGAACAGTCATTTGTTGTTTTTATCAATTTTGCAGCGACAACTGTTTTCCACGGCCAGGGAATTTTCCATATAATTAAAAAGGATTTCTACATATTGAGCGGCAACTTTATCTAGACAACTAAAACAGCGTGTTTGACATGACCTGTGAACAGTGCGGCTTATCTATAATCAGCAGACACGAAACAGTTAAGGGGCTTATCAGTAAAGCTAAACAAATTGTTGCTATAAAAAAATATTTATTTGATACATATATTCAATATTGACGCAACATGTATTGATCTACAAACATATGTTACTGTTACAGTTTTTATAGGCAATTGTTTTTGTATCTTTCACAGCCAAACGAGTGGGAGAGTGTAAAAAGAGAGGCTGAGAGAGGGAGAGAATGTAAAAGGGCGCACGTCAAGCCGGCCTTGACCTACGTCAAAGACAGCCACGACGTCAGAGCGAGGTGAAACATTTGTCACTGCAACACTGAATCTGCAGTGACGGTCAAGAGAGAGCGAGAGAGGTGAGAGAAGAGAGAGGGATGTGAGAGCGTGTGCGAGTTGTAAAAATAGCTGCGTATATTGCAAAGGCCATTCGTCCGCCCGTCCGCCCGCTCATTCGCTTGATTAGATAATTTTGCTGCACGACGGCCAAGATCAAGGCAGCGGCGTCTTTTATGTAAGGAGCAAGTGCAGCTGCGCCCACTATAATTGGTCCGAGTTAAACTAATACTTAATGCCAGCGCTCGTATTACATAAGACAAATACTTTTCTCGCACCTTTTTTGTTGCATTGTGTTTTGACGATTTTCAATTAACAACTGCTGAATAATACTTACCACATTTGGTGGCAGTTTGTGTCCCTTCAGGTATTTAACATTCTCGTGCGTCTCATTGATAATTTCCGTTAGCTTCTTGCCATCAATCAGCTCCTCGTAGACGAACATTGTGACGCGCTCCTCGAACTCGGGCAGCGCGGACGCATTGGCGCCGACAATTTTCGCTATGGCCGAACCCCTGCACAAGGTTCAAAATGCAAAGGTGCAATATGCAATTATTATATAAATTAAGATAATGTTATCATTGTTGTTGTTGTTCTTATTAATATTGTTGTTGATGTTGGTAATCCACTCACCAGTTGCCAGAGCCAACAATGCAAACATTTACTTTTTCTGCCATGCTGCTGTTATTACTTATTAAATTTGTTGCTGTTGTTATTGTTGTATGTACGTCGATGGATTTGTCCGCGTGTCAGAGACTCTTGGGCTTTAGTAACTTACGCAGCGAATTATTTATTACGAACTGACACGTTGAAAGCACGGCACATTTAATAAATACTATTTAGTAAACGCGTATTCACAAGAGCAAAAAGCGATAAGATATCGATAACTTATATATTGATTGCTGAACGTGTATCGTGGAATCGAATATAAAATGTTAAATATATTTCGTAATAAAATTTAAATACAATTTTAAATCAATAAAAATTAATAAATAAAAAATAAATAAATATTGCTTGAATTTGATTTAAATTTTGCTGTTTTTTATTATTTAATTATTTAATTCCGTTTCAATGGAAATGTTAGAACGACGACTCTGTTCTGCTCAACAGAACTGTTAAAATACATGCCCGCGCAATTCAAATTTGATTAACATTAACATTTCTGTGTTATGTTCAAATGAATTAATTTGTTTAATTTGTTAATTAATACTTATAAATATACTTATACTTATATAGGACATAAGTATATTTCTCATATACATATTTGAACTAAATTATATTTATAATATATATATATATTATAAAAATATACTTATACTTATATAAGATATAAATACATTTCTCATATACATTATTTGAACTAAATTATAAGTAACTAATAAAATTATTGTAAAACAAAATTGTATTGTTTTCCAATTCACAATAAGTTTTGTTTATACCCACATTAATTCATTCGAACATAACATATATGTATATATATATATATATATATATATATATATATATATATATATTTAAAATCTACTGTAGACTTGTGGTTAATGTTTTTAGTCACATTTTATGCAATTAGGTACAGTTATAAGATGTTATCAAAGCAATGGCTTAACCATAAGTATTTTCAAACATTATACGATATGAAGTTGAACAGAAAAGACATCACGGCAAAAATTCATATTGTGCTCCTCGTTGGTATGTAACATCTGATCGCATATATATATCTGTATATATCTATTGCAAACCTCGCAGCACTTCTTCTCCTGCACTGTTCGCACATGGGGAGCACCTGTCTTGCACCGGAATGTGGCACATCTGGCAACATAGTAGTCGATGCAGTTTCGTCGGCGGCCAATGTAGTACATTCGCTTGGATCCGCAGCCCATTATGGTGTTCAACTCATCACGAATCTATTCGGTTTTAGTTCACCCAGACCAACAGAAAATCGTCAAACAGTAGTTAATGTTTATCAGTGTGCGACATGTGGATGATTATGTGTAATTCATTTACCAAATATATATGATTTTAATCAATTGCATTTTATTTTAACTAAAATATTCTAGGACTGCAAATATAGGTCTATAGTTGGTATAATGAAATCTCAAGAACTTTATGGTTTTCTTTAATAACAGTTTTTTATTTTCAAGCACAAAAAAAAACTTATATAATTGGTTGCATTTTTAAAATCCTTCAAAGTATCTATATGCGTATAATCTTGTTATACATTTCTGGTATTACATAACTAATTGCAATTATACACACCTGCGCTTAATTGCAATATATATTGGACTCATATATTTTTGTGATGCAAAAAAAAAACACTTAGCGAAATACGCAACAATCCCACTTTCTATTATTCTCTTATATTATATCTTCTTATTTTGTAAGCACAAATTTAGTTTATCAGCACAGTATTTTAAGAAAAACTAACTCAAGAATCGTGGACAAAATTTCGAAAAATTAGAAGATCCATCTTAAAATAATTAAAATATTATTTATGAAATACTTTTACTCTAAACTTAATCTTAAATCTTAATCTTAAAAAATAGTAATCGGAAGCGTATTTATACAAGTATATTTTTAATATCTCAAGTCCCTAACTTTCCTTTTTTTTATAATAATGAAGTCGCATTTAAAAAGAAACTAAAAAAGTGTAAAGCACTTAAAAGTAATATGAATTTTGTTAGTTTTTAGCTAGTTTTTTTGTGGCATAAATTTGATCCATCTAATGTGGATTCTGGCGTCAGGAGATTAGCAATGTAACCGTTGTCGCCATAACCAAAGGTGTTAAGCCTCGTCGAGTACATGGCAAAAGCTAGGCCAGAGTCATGGCTAACCACTGGCAGTGTCCAGAGCCTCCTTCCAAGTGGAGGGGGCTAATCATGCAGCGATGTTGTTACGCGTTAATACCTTCATGTGAGCTGGACCACGTGCTGGGGCGCCCGGCTGCTCTTTGGTTGCGTGTTCAACGCCCTTCAAGTGTGTGGGTGAAACGAGTTGGTTTGAGTTTCCAGTTTCGAGTTTCGTTTTTGTTTTTATTCAGGTTTGGGTTGGTTGGTTTCTGTCGGTGTTGTTCGGGGTTGCTCTAATTCCTCTCCCTGTTGTTGTTGTTGTTGTGCACCCGTAAAATTGATTGCGGCGAAAGCTGGAAAGTTGCACGTTACGCTCGTGGCCTGACTTGCGCGCTCCTGCTTTGCGTATGGCTCTGAGTCCTGGTCTCGGTCTGGGTCTGGGTCTGGGTCTCTGCCTCGGTCTGTGTCTCGGTCGAGGTCTGCTCCTGCTTCTACTTCTGCTTCTGTTTCTGGTTCTGTTTCTGGTGTGGCGTGCGGATTGGCTTGTTTCCATGGTAGCATCAGCAGCAGCAGCCTCACAATGTGATTTTCTGCAGCAAGGATATGACGATTAAGTGCTCCTGTGCCATCTACATCCACATAATTAGCCCCATCTATCCTATTGTGGTGCGTCTAGTCTGTCTCTTCTAATGAATTGCAATCAAATGAAATATTGAAATATATGAATAAAAAATTGTGCAGCGTTTACCATCTTTTTTTTTAACATTTTACAACTAACTTAATTATAGAAGCAGCCAGCAAAAATCTCTCAGGACTTTTGTCTGTCTTGTTCACGAAGTTAAAGATGTTTAATTTTTTTATTTTATTTTTAAATATATAGAAGAGCGTCTATTTTCATGAACCCATAAATAAAATGATTTAAATTGAATTATTATTATTGTTAGTATTATTCAGTTATGATATTACAACAACAGCAAATAGAATTTATAATGTGGTTAACATGTTGATGACAAAGTAAAGTGTAATTGAATGTGGACAAGATGGCAACCCTTTGTAGTTCGGTTTGAAGTTTTTCACTGAAATAGTGCTATACAAAACATCAATAATTATTTTAAAATAAATATACTTTACTTACGTCTTTTTTTGAAACTAATGAGTTTTCGTTTGTTGGTTTAATTTGGAACAGTTTTTTGGTTTATGTATTAAAATATTTTACACTTTACACCTAAACTACTAAGTCTTTTTTCGGTTGTTTTCTGCGAAAATAGTGTATATTTCTATATTTTTTTTTACTACTTGAGTAACGACTGTGTTGAGGGTTAATGTGTACTGAGAATTTTAGTAAGAAAGAAATTTACTTGTGTTTTGGACGAAATCAATGTTTACTACGATTGTCCTGAAATGTTTTAATAAAAAAGCATTAAATTACAAATTTATGGCATAAACAATTATTTTTCTTAATACTCTGCGTTTTCTTTTTGCTTTGGTTGCGCAATATTACTGTAATTATTAAGTATATTCATTAAATATTAATTGTATTCCAAGTTCTAAGATAAATATGTAATGTAAAAGAATTTTTTAACCATCCGAAACAACAGTTCAACAGTTCATATTGCGTTGATAAAACCATGAAACCAGAATTGAGTTTATTGTAAAATCTAAAGAATACATGTTCAATTAATTACCTGTATTTATATGTACCTGCTATAATTTTCAAGGCTTACGTTCATGTTGGGAATATCCATACTATTTTATTAAATTTATATTAAATTTTTTTTATCTGATATATCTGATTATGATAGTGGATTTAAAAGGGGTATTATTACTGCTTATAAAATTCGTTCAAGAATAATTATAAGTATCTTACAATAAATTTGACCTGTGGAAGATTTGGACTGTAAATAATGAAAAATTAACTGAATCTTCAAAACTGATTAACAAAATCAATATCGTAGATTATTCGATTAGGCTGATCTCTGTGCATTTAATTGTAAGATTTAAAAATTAGATGGGGCACTTAAGGCTTCACAGTTGCCATTGTCAAGCTGGCAATACCTGCGGCTTATTTGGACAAAGTTTCTGCTTAAAACTGTTGGAATGCCTTCTACCCTTTCTATTTCTTCGAATCATTCAAATACATCAATTGCCCACGCCCAACTAGGCGTATGCGCAATTTCTATGCAGAGGCCCAAATTAACATGTGGCGCACATCAATCCTTTTGCCCAACCGCACACACACACACACACACATATGGATGTTAACAAGTGGCACAATTCACATGGCCAGAAACTTGCATAGCCATGTCCAATATGCAGCAGCGGCCACCTTTTGGCCATGTCATGCGGCTGATGACGGGAAAGATGATGTGTGGGTGTGTGTCGGATTGTTGTGTAATGTATGTCCATAAAAAACAATGACGGACATTGGATCTGGGCATAGAATAATAGTATATCAAAATTTTACAGCTAGCCACAAAAGAACGAAATAAAATCATTTACGCAAAACGAGACCCAAATTGAATGCCAAGACAAGAAATAAGCGAAGAAAATACACAACGTTAAGCGGATGTACAACGCTTATCCCTTTACACACACAAACACACACATACACACACACACACATACATACACAGTCAAAGACATAGCGACATAGAACGAGATGGTTTTTATTATTTTTATTTTATTTAAACCACACAAAATACTTAAGACGATTTTGTGTTTTGTGGTCCAAGATGTATTGCCCATGGCAAAAACTGGCAAAAAAAAAAAAAAAAATAAGTGTGAAAAGAAACGAACGACAACGAAAGTTTTTAGCCAAAAGGGTATATGCAGCATGTCCAGCGGTCTGTTGCGGTACTATAACGAACACCATCCCGTTTGTGGGGGAGGGGAAGGCCCCAAAGGCGTTTACCAATGTCTATGTAAAATCAGCAAATGTCTTACCTTTTGCCAAGACATTCGGTTCAAACAATGGCACGTCCTTTGATGACAGCACAGGACATGGACATGGCATCAATAATAGAGACGCACATGTCCTTTATCAAAGCATTGAGTCGTTCACAGTATTTATGACAGCTACAAGTACAACAACAACAATGCCACGCCCATTCACCCATCCCAACGGCCTCTGGACAATGCTTAAGCATTACGAAATATGCGACAGCATACAAATTGCGGATTTTTATATTCATTTTTTATGATTTACATTTTATATTCGTATTTGTCGCGCTCGCTTGGCTCTCTCGCAAATGAAATGTTTTGGCACTTCTTTTTAATGCCACAATTTTTGGTTTTCTTTCTTTTTTTAGGCCACTTTTTTTTGTTTTTTTGATAATTTTTACTTGGCAAATAGTGCGGTCCGAGGAGCTCGTCACTTAATTGTTTTAATTGCCTTTTTTTTGAATATTTTTTTTTGTATTTTTGTTACTTCCATTAACACAATTTGCTTTGGTTTGCTTGGTTTGTTCGGGTCTGTCTGTTATTTGTTTAGTGCCAACGAAATTTGCATGTTTTCTGAAAAAGTTTCTCCAGTGCATTAGGCGAGCAACAACAAACGTGCAAGTAGACAGCGTTGGAAGGGTTTATAAAAAATGCCTCCTAAGGTTAGCTATAAATAATACCACTTACATGAGTTTTACTAAAGCCTAGCGCGATATTTATAAATTTTCAAATGAATTGAAAGCTTTGAAATTGTAATATTATTGTCATATAATTGGTTTTCTGCCAGTTTCTGTTTATATTTTGTATAAATAAGAAATTTTAGACTGAAAAATTGTAGGTTAACGTAGAAAATACTCATTTATGTATATTTAACACGTAACGTTTTGAATTTTAATTGTTTTAAGCCGGAATCCCTATATTCTCGCAACAAGGTTAAAGTAGTGTCCTAAAATACATTTAAAATTATTCTGAAATTGATTATATAAAATAAGGTTTTTTTATTAAATAAATGTAATTGCCAAATAGCTTCTAAAACTAATAAACCAACAACTAAATTAAAAAAACGTAATAAAAATAATAAAATAGTATTGAAATAAATATATATATCATATATTATATGATATGATATGATATATATATAATTTATGATATGATAATATATTAATATATGAAGTTATTATTATATGTATTATATATTATTATAAATGTACAATAAATATTTGTATAGAAATTTGTACCGTTCTATTGCCACATTTTTGTAAATTTTATCAATGGGTTTGTAAATTTTTCAATGGGTTAAATGCACCTCATTAATTTTTAAGAGAGTTTTAAAAGCCTTACTAGTTAACTTTATAAAAGATACAATTCTTAGGAAACTAAAAGAGATTGTAAATGGCATCTGGTCTTGATGATTATCAACAAAATTTAAAATTTGCAAATTAAGTTGAAGTTGGTTCAATTGGAGCACTATGACGTGTACCTAGCTATCTCTAAAAGGTCCTATCGGTCCACAACAGAGTTTTTTTTTTGTAGAAAACGCACTGGTTTTTTATTGAGAAATCTTGACGAAGCTATATTATGACGAGTTTAGCCAAGCTCCTACATACCATATAGTAAAATTTAGTAAAATTATAAGATTTTATTAAATTTTATACCATTTGCTGAGGTTAAAAGTCGTATTAAATCTGCAGAGTTCTTGGAGAAAAGGAATTGTGGCAAGTTTAAAAACATAAACTAAAAAGCTACATCTTCAAGCTCTTAGCAATAAAATAAATTTATTATAAATAAATGTTAGTTTCTTACTAAAGAATTACCTTCATAGAGACGAATAACAAGTAAAATTTATTTTTAATATATCACCTTAAAAACAAAGAAATAGCAGATTTTATGATTTTATATCAATCTCGCCTTGGTGGACTTTTCCAATATTGTTTTTCGATTAAGCCCCCCAGAAAAAATGCGAAAAATATATTCTTATATTCGTATCATATTTAAATTTATTTAAATATTCTTGTGTACATAATAATTAATATGCATGTATTTGCTGGGGCCAACAGCTGTTAGGATTTACAAACTATTTCCAACTACTATTATATATCTAACTTGTTTGTTTTTTTATAGACTTTCATGTATTTTTTTTATTATTTTGTATTTGTTGTCTTTTGGCAACAATTTTTTGCATACCATTTTACAAATTTCATTTAACAAAAATCAATTATAAAGCATTTGGCATTTAATAATTCATAAACAAAGCTGTCACCAATCTATATGCGTACATACATATAGTATATATATAGGTATGTTAAGCTAACTGAAACATCCAACCAACAAATGTGTAAAAGGTAACAGAGAGACAAAAACATACAGCATACATTTTGGCGCTTGACCTGCGGCAAAGTTATTTTTTCATTTCCCACGATTTCTAAACACGTAACGACAAAAAAACAATAAAAACGAAAATCTCTATAAAAGAGCATCAGAAAAATTATGAAATTGAAAATATGTGTGCACAGGGCAGTCAAATTGAAAGAAAAAAAATTAAAAGATTGTTAGAGTGAATAAAAGTAATTTAATGGGTGAAAAACTAAAAAGAAAAGCTAGCTTAGATAGCTACTAAGATAAAAACAAATTTCTATCAAAGTTAGGGTATAACAAAGCTAAAACATCGCAAATGTACAAGTATTTGAAAGCTCGAAAAAAATTGACTGAACAGGACGCGGGCGGGGAGATTGTTGCTGCAGCAGGTCAAGGGTGTTTTAGCTTGTGGGGGCTGGGTGCGGGGGTGGGGGGCTTGCAGGTTTGCTTGCCAGGTTGAAATAACATGAGCAATTTTTAGAGAAGCGACGACAAAACGTCGAATGAAAGATAAATAAAGTGCATGACGGCGAAGACCAAAAATAAAATGTTAGAAAAAAGAAGCGAATAACTCGCGCACAGCGCTATAAATCAACGTGAAAGCAGCCAGAGGCGCATTGGGGGCGTGGCAAATGTATCTATTACACGAACGCTGTACGCTGTGAATTGTCGCAGCTGCAGTCGCGTCGAGTTAGCAATTTTTTTTTTTATTTTGTATTCTCGTTTTTCCATTTTTCTCTTTATATAAGTTTCGGTTTTTTTTTTGGTTTTTTGGTTTTTTGGAGCAAAAATATTTTTGCAAGTGACAAAAATTGTTGCCGCTTAAATGCTACGCGAATCGATTTTGATTACATTTGGAAGCACGCCACGCCCATGCATCAGCATCAGCATCAGCATCAGCATCTACTTGTCCACCTGCGCCGGCTCCATGGTGTACATGTCGCGCAACAGTCGCGCAATCGGCACATTGCCGATGGTCTCCTTGAAGAACAACGCCTCAATGGTGGCCGCTCGGATCGTGCGGAGCGAGGGCAGCAGGAGCAGGAGCCGGCCGAAGCGGGTGGCCTGCCGTGGATACCGCAGCCGGACATGATCGGACAGTATGCACTGCGCCTGATCCTGCAGCATTTCGACGGGCTGCACATCGCACAGGCCGGCGGTCTCCGGGGCAAACAAAGCGATCGCCTTCATGCAGCCCACCTCGCTGCCATCGGGCGTGATTTGGCGAAAGCGGCAGAGTATCTCCTGGATGGTCTTCATTTCCATCTGGGTGGCCTCATCCTGCAGAACGCGCTCCTTGATGAGCGGCGATTCTAGTATCGGTGTCAGATCCAGTGGGATCGTCCATTGGGCGAGATTAAGCAGAAACAGCTCCTTCCAGGACTCCTAGAACAAAAAATTGATTTGAATTTAAAGTATTTATTTTGAAATAATGTAGTATGATACAATATAATATTAAATATGACTGACTGGTAAAAAAAATACAAATATAATATATATAAATAAAAATATATATATACAGACTCTGGGTTTAGGCAATATACATTTAATTAAAAAAAGGTTAGGTTCGGTTTTAGGTCTGATTTTTCAGTGAACAGTTTCGGTTCAAGATTTGATTGTTTTAAATAATTAAATATATTTCTGGCTCAGGTTTCAGGTTTGGTTTAAATTTGTTCATTTCTCTTGTTTGTCCTTTGTTTTAATTTTGTTATTCATATGTATCTTTAACATATTAAAAACTTTTTTTAACAATATACCTTTTTGGACAAGTATTGGCAATCTTAATTTATACTTAATTTATACAAAAAACTTAGAAAATCCAAATAAAAAATCAAAATTAAATTTTCATTGTATCTCACGTATCTAACAATGATCGGACTTAATTTATATAATTAATTATTGAACTAATATTTCCAAATGAATTTTTTAAAAATTTTTTTGTAAACGAAATGGAAAACTAAATATTTGTTTGTAAGCCTTTTCTACCAATCAGGCAATCAATCAATCAATATATTTTATAATGAAATCAACACATTGGCAAAGATTTTATTATTTTGAGTTTCTCACCTGGAGCAGCAAATGCTGATCGTTCTTGGAGAGTGTCTGGAACGGCATCAGACACTTGACCCAGCGCACGGCCATGAAGAGGAGGCGCGCCGTCGTCTCCTGCAGCATCTCCCAGGAGAGGAGGCGCGTGTCCAGCAGCTGCTGTGGCAGCGGCGGCGGGAAGAGCAGCGCATTGTGCTGCACCTGGTACTGTATCAGCTCCTGGCACTTGTCCGGGCTGAGCAGCAGCTCCAGAAATCCGTTCGAAGCGTGACATCCTCCGCTGGCGCGTGGCGCTGCCAGTGCTGCAGGGGGCGTGGGCGTTGTGGGCGTGGGCGAACCGGATGTGTAGCTAAGCTGTTTGTTGTTGTGGTCGCCACCATTATTATTATTATTATTATTATTGCTATTGCTATTGTTATTATTATTATTATTGCTAATGCTGTTGTTGTTGTTGTTCACATTGGTGCTGTGCATTAGAAGCGTCGCATTGCTGGGCGGCGTTGCCGCATTGTTGTTGGTCTGATGCGAGGCCTCGCTGAGGCAGTGCGTCGAGCTCTGTGCGGGATGCGGCGATGTGCTGGACGCGGCCAAGCTCTGTGAGTCGGTCAACGTGGGCGCCGGCGAGACGCTGCCGGCGCTCAACGGAGGCGATGCCGACGGCGACGGTGTCTCCGTTTCGACATTGACCCGCGGACTCTCGCTGCCCAGGCTGAGGCTGCCGGCGCCATCGCCATCGCCATCGGCGCCTTGGCCGCTGCGTGATCCGATGCTCGAGATGGACTGTATGGAGTTGCTGGGCGAGGGCGATGAGTAGTTGTTGTGATTGCTGTTCGCTATGGCTGCGGATGTGGCCTGGCCGTACGGGGAGGTGGAGACAACGGCGGCCACTGCGGTGGCCGTTGCCGCCGTTATGCCGGGCAGCTTGCTGGCCGCCTCGGCGATCAGGTTGTGGTGCAGCAGGTGCGGCGGAAAGGACATGGCAACCGCTGAAGCGCCGCCAGCACCACCCACAACCGCACCACCACCGCCACCACCACCACTCCCGTTCTGTAGACTGCCATGCGGCGCCAGCGCGTGTCCATGGCCCGGATGATGAAAGGCCGTCGCATGCGGGGCCGGATGCGCTGCCGCCTGCACCGGGTGTGGATGGCCCAGCGGCTGGGCTCCAGCGGCCAGGTGAAAACCGCCCGGCGGTGCGTGCGTCGAAATGTGCTGCGTATAGTTGAACGAGGCCGAGACATTGGTCACCAGCGACACCGGCAAATGTCCGCCGTGATGATGCTGCAGTCCAGCAGCAGCGGCTGCAGCCGCCGCCGCATGATGGGCGGCCGCCGCGTGGGCGTGGTGATGGTGGTGATGGTGGTGGTGTGCGTGTGCGGCGGCCGCATGATGAGCCGCTGCGGCTGCCGCCGCCGCCTGGTGATGGTGATGCAACTGCGGATGCAGCTTCGGTTTGCGCGGACCGCGTTCGTGCTGCACAGCTGAAAAGTGGTAAAAAAAACGCATTCATAAATTTTTGAAAATATTAGCCAACATTTATTCAAAATCAAGTAAACATATGTATAATAATAATAATACTTATTAAGAATAATTTATCTGGCAAAACCGTATAGCAAATATTGCAGAACCGATTTTCTGCAATACAGAACCGATTTTAATGTTCTGATGATGATTTTTCATAAACATCGATGCATTTAAAAAAAAAATTTTTTTTTCAATTTTTTGGAAAAAAAAATATTTGAAAACCAATTTTTCAAAATTTAAAATTGCGAGTGCATTTTCAATCGATTTCGCTGACCACAAATAGTGTAAAAAACAACATTTAACCTGATTCTGAGGAGGTCAAATTTTTTGTCAAAATTCATAAAAATTTGTACATGTTAAGCTCTCTGACCCTCATATTTCAAACACCCATTAATTTATCAATACTGAACCGATTTTCATGTTTGATGGCATGCTGGTAAAGGTTTTTTATTTAGATCGATTCTATATTAAAAATTGATGATTTTTAAAATAAAATAAACTTTTTTAAAATATTTAAAAAAAAAAAAACATGTATTTCCTTCCTCATTTTCGAATTTTTTTTCAAAAATTTCCGCCCGTGCCAACTGTTATCTCCGTTAATCGCAAGAACAGAAATCTCTCACAGCCTTAAAGCTAGTTACCGCCGCAACAGTATACCGAAAAATTTCAAAATAAAAATAATAATAATAATAATAATAATATAATAATAAATAATAATAACGCAGTCGGTAACGCCCGATTTCTTACTTCTGATTTATTATTATCTTAATTATTTCTATCAATTTTAATCATCAGTCTAAAAAAAGAGTTTGCTAGTAATCTGAGGGAAATATACTGATTTTAAAACAAATTAAATACCTCTTGCTTTAAATCTTTCATTTTGCGTATGTGTATAAAAATCATATGTATGTATAAATATATTTTTTGTATCACTTTCTATTATCTATTGCGATTTTTGTTTTTATCTTATAAAGGCTCTAAGCTAGACCTAGCTATAACTTTAAGAGAAAGCGAATATATGCATATTCCCTAAACAATATTTTTCCGAATCTTTTTCTTTATTTTCTTGGGATTTTTCGCTGATTTTGGTATTTCTTGCACAGCATTCATCAAGTATACGAATTTATTTCCTTTTGTTTTCGATCCGTTTGTGTGTTTGTGTGCGTTTCGTTTGCTCATCTGTTTTGCATAAAATCAGTTCAAGTGTGTAATTGCGTTAATCTGCTTTTAAGTAGTTAAATAAATAAAGTTAATTTCAAAGATACTTTGAATGGCTTTCTTCTTTTTTGATGGTCGCCCAACAAACTTTGCCAGCGCTTTGAAGTGTGGGTTGAACTTATCCGCAAATAGCAAATAGAAAACGGAAAACAGACAAATAGTAAATGGCTCTGTATAAGTAGCTTCTTGAGGCGCCCACACATAATAAACCGATTATTAAAATGCGATGAGATGCTACACAAAGATGCAAAGATACAAAACAGTAGTCCTCAGATACTCGGATACTCGGATACACGGATAGATACGGCCGTGTAGTCGTGTGAACTGTTGCATATGCCGAAAGCGTGGACCTGGACTGACATGTCGGGCTCACATGTGTGTGCGAGTGTGTGTGTGTGTGTGGGTTGCTGTCATGACTTTTATTTGTTTGTAATTAAATGTATCTATAGCGTGTGCGCTTGTATCTTGTATCTCGTGTGTGCGTGACGCAGCGCAAAAGGGGTGACATTTTAATCCGCAGCTAATCGCATGTGTGAGTGAGCGTCTGTTGAAAGTGACTGCAGCCACTTGACGGCCCCGGCCGACAAAACCCCAAACCTCCCAAAAAACAAAGAACTACCTCCGGGGCCAGTGGGCATAGAGCGCGTCTCAAAGCTTTCAAAAGATCACAAATTTCAATTAAAGAAAATGCCAAACTCATCAAATTTTTACGCTGCGGGTTAAGCGGCATCAAACAAACTTGCGACAATTTTACCCGAGAGACTCCTTAAAAACTGCGGTCTGCAAAAAAACAAAAAAAAAAAAAAGATATACAAAAAAAAAGTTAAATAAGGAGGAACAGTGCAGTTGGATGTAACCGGCTGCGCAATACTTTTTCAAAGTATATTAACTTCAATCAAAAACCCAAAACTATCCTGATTTCTGAAAAACTTGTAGGGGACTAAAAATAAATATAAATAAATAGTCTGCAAAATTCGTAATATTTAGCTTTAAACTAAGGGAGATATATCGATTATAAAGAATTTATATATCGTAGCATTTTATCTGACGTGAGTTTCAAATCTCAAACAATTAAAGCGACGAAAAAAGTGCGTTCAAGCATATTCAGATGGACATTTCACAATCCGAATATGCTCTTTTCAATACGTGAATGAGTGCGGAAAGCCCCTTCTCGACCTGTGTACCAAATCGGGGCCCAACCTTGGGCCATGCTAACCCTTTGTACGCGACGCTTCTTTTTCTTCAACTTTACTCAGCCGTCGGGCAAACAAAGAAACGTGTGAAAAAGGCAAAAAATTAAGGGCATAAGCAAAAATTAAAAAATTTGATTTTCTTTTGCTGCGCTTTTTATGACACACCCCCAAACCCACCCCCAGCCCCAAGTTGCCTTTTCACGAGTTTGCTTTGTTTCTAACTTGAAGCGACGCCATTTTGTTTTCGTCGCAAAGTTGGCGCATAGAAAAAAGATATATATGTATATATATAAGTTTCAACTGATTTGATTGCCATCAAAGTTATGGATGCAAAATGCAAAAGTCGTGTTGCCTCTGCACAGAATTAACTGCCTGGAGGCGTTTTTTGTGCCTTTGCTCGCAGCAATTTGAGGTTTGAATGGCCGTTGAATTTACCGAACAAAGGTCAAAGTGCGCGGGCAATCTGAACTGCGAAAGACACCAATGTTAATGGAGCAAATGAAATTAATTAAAGTGGCTGTGAATATGTGTTTTAAAAGTAGGATTTAAATTAACAATTTAATTCATTCAATTTACTTGGAATCAATCATTAAAAATTGTATTTTATTTTTTTGTTTATATTTTAGCATGGAACCCGAGATATAACTATTCTGTCTTGTTTTAAAATAATTTGTAACAATTAAGATTCATTTGCTAACTGTTCTCTTTTTTTTTTTTAGGAATAAGTTGCGGAATATTTCGAAATTTGATTTAATCCAATATTATTTATAGTATTTAAATATGAAGTATAGGAATTGTTATGTCATAATTAAGTAGTTCATGGTTAATTACACTGACGACAAAAAACTTAATGTTAACATTATGTTGATTAATGAATAAACAAAAAATTATTTAAAGTGTTTTATTTATATTCTTGTTTTTTATAAAACTTTTGTATAAAGTTATTCACATAAATATTTATAGTTCCATTTATAATATATTATTTTAACCAGATAAATTAAAAATATAATGATGTAAGTTGTACCTAATTCCTTGGCATGCAATTTGAATGTTTTATTTTCAAATAGTCAATAGAAATGCTCAAATCAAAGAATTTCAACGTTTGACTTATAAAACATTTTTAGCCCAGCTTGAAATCTAACACCTGCTCAAACTCCCAGTCATGGCGTTAGGTAAAAGAAAAAAAAAACGCGGAAAGAAAAAAATTACAATCTACAAATCTAATTAGCAACTCATTACGCATCCGCGGACCGTAGAGCAATAAAAACACAAAGTAAAAGAAACAGAAAAACATATTGACCGATTTGCTGAAGCTAATCAATTAATTAGGGTAGAGAGAGAGAGATAGAGAGGGGGAGAGGGAGAGAAAGTGCGAGGGAACAGCCAGAAGTGCAAACGCATTCAAGCAAAAACAATTATGTCAAAACAGGGTCGAGACCAGAAGCGGCCAAAGGCAAAAATGTCAGAATGCCAGAAAGAGAAATGCGGTAGAAAAATTAATGATAAGTGGCAGAGAAAGAGTGGGAGCAAGAGAGAGACAGAGGCAGGATGCTAAACAGCTGCTATTTTCCCAGAGCTCTGAACGTCCAGCGACTTCACGACCGAGACACGCAAAAATCCCAATGAATGATCATCAGGCCCAAAATGATGGGTGGGAGTGTCCAGAACCTGGTCTCGAGTGCTGCTCATAAGCTGAAAAGCGCAAGCCATGGCCAGAAAATGAAGCAAAAATATCGTAATGAGTGTGCTACGGATATGCACACGAATATATATATTCGTATATAGTATATATGGTCTGCAGATAATAACAATAAAGCTGGAATATTTGGCAGGCAAATGAAAAGTAAATAAGGCAACATTGCCAAATGTTTCCAATGTGGGAGATACAAAAAAATAAATAAAACCGTGAAATTAGAAAAAAACACTTGAAGTGATTCGATGCGGTTGGCAAAGCGAGGGGGTGTGTGTTTCTCTCCCTTCGACCAGGGGGGATGTTAAGATGAGCATCGCATTTGGCTTAACAACTGTAAAGTGCATAATAGTCCTTAATGGCCATTGTTTATGTCAGCTCAGGACTCAAGCACTGTGCGGCCAGGGCGGGCATCAGCCAGTCAACTGACAAATTGTTCAGTTACATTTTTTGATAGTTTGATAAGAGACGCGATTCGTTTACAAATTTGATTCTCTTGCGATGAATGATAAGAACTTATAAGCATGTTAAAGCGGAAAACTTAACAGCTGTTTGTAGTCACTTGGCTCATAAAATCTCTTTAAAACTCTTTACATAAGCATATAAACATATTTACTTAACATTTCAACTTAATATATGAATCAATTTACAATCTTGTTTATTATATTTGGTTTATTTAGCAATTGTTAAAATTATAATTGCAAATTCGTAAAAAGCTAACGGTTAAAACCAACTTGAAAATCAATTTTTTATTTATTTTTTTAAATTTCTTTTTTAAATAAAAAAAAATTTTTTTTTTTAATAAAATTGTTGAAAAATAAACATGTATATGAAATTATTTATTGATTTTTTAACAAGCTACAAATTCTCAATTTTAATTTTTAAGCTCTATTATTTTTGTGATATAATAATAGTTCTATGAAATTTAATTATTATGCTTGAACTAATCTCAGTAACGCAAAAAAGCTTTGTTTGACCAGAATTTAATTATAATTTGTTCACCTTTAAATTATGAGGAGAAACTCAAAATATTACAACATGACTATATTTTATTGATTCATTTGATTCGAGCAAAACACTTATTTTTAAATAATTGAGAAGAATTAATAAAGATTTCATGTTTATAAATATTTATATATTTTCTTTTAGAATAATGACTTAGTGCAACTATTATTACTTTTAAAAATTATTTCCTAATTTTTCTGCAGTTTGTATATTTTTTTAAATTTATAGCTATTATTACTTACATTAAATATCAAGCTGTTTATGTTTTCGTTTGTATTATATAGCTAAAAAGTTTTTAAAAAATTTTAAAATAAATCTAAGGTTTCATTTAATATAGTTAAATTATAATAAATTACTTTCTTAACGAGCTAATTGTAAAATAAATTTCTTTATTATAAAAATTCAAGTGTTATTTAAGGTTACCAAAATGAAATATCTATAAGTTATATCATTTGGAGATATCTTCTATACTATGTCACACATTTTGTGATATAATTTGAGGGTACAATTTAAAAAGTATCCGAGTATCAAAAATATTCAGAACTTGCTGTACTTTTTCAAGAATTATTAAAAGAAAACTATTTAATTGATTGTCACTGAATACTCTGACTACATAATTAATTGAGGCACATGTATGTTTATGCATAACCTTAACTTTAGCCCATTTTGAATATTTACAATAACTTTTGCTGCCTGTTTCTCGCACCTGTCACATTCATGCGTCAGCTGCATCAGGTTCAGGAGGCCAAAGGCTTTTACGCTCTGACTCTGTCGTCAGCAGGGCCCAGTGAGTGGGTGATTTTAAATCCGCTTTTAATGTTGACACTGACACTTTTGTCATTCACTGACACACACACGCACACACACACACACGCACAGAGCTGGTGTGAGTGTATGACACATGCAAGCCAGGCGCATTTACATGACGCCGTTTGCACTCTGCCTGCCAAAAGTGTATGCACATAAAGTAGTAGGCTATAATGTCAATTAAGAGCAGAATTGCTGCTCGTATAAGATACTTATATGTATATATATGTATATTTATACATATGTGCCTGCCTGTTATATAGAGTAGAGTGTGTGTGTGTGTTTGTGTGTGTGTGTGTGTGTGTGTGTGTGGGGGGTGCTTTGTGTGGCGCATGGCTTTCAGGGCTCCGCAGTCATGTGTAAATGCAGTGCGTATACGTAATATGGCGTACCAAGCGGGCAGCTTAAAAGCTGCAAACAAATAAATATATCGACAAACGTACATACAAACATATATTATATATATATATATATTTAATGTATATTTATGTACAGTGCGTGCAAAATCAATACGTTTAAATGTGGTCATGAAATTAGTCGCCAGCCAGCGCCAAAAAGTCGACAATATCGTGCCACATAAACAACAACAACAACAATTGAAAACGACAACAAAATTGACAACGACAACTTCATTTGTTTAACCGCAAACGCAGACGTTGACAACAACAGCGGGCCAAGTTTACAACGCAGTCTGTTGACAAAGGGGCTTAACTGCCCAAAAGTGTGCTGTAAAATATATACCCTATATATACACGAACAAAAGCACTAGAAGAAGCAGCAGCAATAACAACAACAACAATGCCAACTATATAGCTGCCCTGCCAAATCGAGCTGCGTACAAATTTCCATTTGCAGTTGCTTTTTCATTAAATTTGCACTTGGCTGATTTTGTAGCAGCCTTTTCGACTATTTGTTGTTTTTGTTATTGTTGTTGTTGTTATTGCTTATCTTTTGTGTATTCTGCATCTGTTACTTGGCCCTGTTGACAGGATTTTGGTTACGTTAAGTATTTTTTTGCTATTAGCTTTGTAAACTTCTTCGATTTGTGACAAGTGCTAAAGCTACAATTCAATGGAAAAAGTAAATTTATATAGGTTATGTTGTTTGTTAGATAATACAAAAATAGATAGACTTTAAATTATTCACAGTTGCATAGAATCTTAAACTTCTACGTAGAATTTATTTTCGAAAACTTTGCTCAAGAACTCAACTGAAAATGCAAAACTGTTGTCTCTGATCGAAACAGCAATTTTCCGCATTAAAAATACAAATATTTAAGTGGATGCATTTTTACATGAGTTTTAATCAATAGTAACCAATGCTATTTATTAAGTTGTTTTTAAATTTTTTTTTTTTTTTTCATAATGGATATATGGAATTTAAAAGTATAATCCTTTTTTTATTGAGAGCACAAGGGATGAGGGCTGTTTTTCTTTTTAATTTATATTATTAAGATTAGGGGTTAACTCGAATTTCTATTAATAAGATAAGGGGTTAACTCTAAAATATATTGTCCAGTCTGAATTCTGTGTCATGATGAAGTGCTACAATATCTATTATTTTTAATCAATAGTCGTTTGACGTTTAAGGTTAAAATAAAAATAATAACAATAATTGTTGTACAACAAAACTATATAACAAATTGCAATTAAATATAAATAAAAATACATATAATGTTAAAAGAAAACTTTAAATTTATATTAAAAGAATATAAATTAATTAACAATATAATATTAAAAGAACGTTTTTAAATTATATTATTAAAATATAAATTTATAAATTAACATTAAAAGAAAATTTTTAAACTATATTTAAAAAAAATATAAACTAAGAAATTAAAATTAATAATAAAACATTAAAAGAAAGTTTTTAAATTATATTAAAATAGTCTAATAATATTTATACAAGTTATTTAATTTAGGTCAAAAATAAGTTTGGGTAAAATGTGTATTTAGTTTTATAAAGTATAGTTAGTTTAATTCAAGCATTTACCAAGTAATTTTGATGCTTTAGTTTTTACAAATGATTTTTATAATATATACACACACATTTATTATTTCCTCTGCTCAAATGCCATCATTAGAGCTTACTTTTCGGCTCATCACGCAGTCGGCAGAGATAAAGACCTAAATATGCACACGCACACGCCTCACGCCCCCCCACACCCCACCCCCCCTGCAAAGAGTGGACGCCCACAAAGGGACATTTTATTGCCCGCGTTTTCTTTCGGTTTTTTTTATGCGAATGGGATTTGGAAAAGCGACACAAATCACTCAAAATGAAAAATCCGCTTAAAATGCCGCGTAAATATTTGTAAAGAAATAAGAATCTGACGAGACGAAGCAATGGCAATGGCAAATGTTGGGGTGGAGGAGGGTGTGGAGGGGGGAGCGGGACATCATCACTATGCGTGATGATGATGCTGACACTTTGTTGGTATACAAATGCAAATACCATTAAATGTGACAAGTGGCAACATAATTTGTTAAGGGGACGCTCTCACCGGGTCGCCTTTTTTTCGTCCTGTTCTGTCTCCCTGCACCCCCCGGCCAGGATATTTAGCATACAAAGCGGCCAACATTTATAAGAGCAGCCGAAACGGAAGGAAAAATGAAATGTGCGTTGTTTGTCATATTTTCCCATAATAACTTTTTTGCCAGGGCAGAAGTTTTGCGGCTATAATATACACTCAATTTTGACACTTGCCAACACTTTGAAGATTTTCTAATTAACTTTGCCGGCAACATCGAGAAATCATGCAAAAACAACAAACATGGGCCCCAAACAGAAACTAAACAAAATGAAAACCAACTAAAAATGGCTAACCACATGTCCTGGACATAAACTCAAAAAGAAAAAAGCAAAAAAAAAAAAGAGAACAGTAGAACTACTCGCATGTTGGCCCGAAAAATGTAACACAAACGTGCCTTGAACGATTTTTGTGGCTTTTTTGCTTTTTGCTCTAAACAACAAAAGCACTTTGTCTGGGCATATCCTGGCGCTGGGCAAAAGGGATGCGCAGCTCAAGTGCGAACTCTGTCAGTATTTATGTGTGTGGGTGTAAGAGTGTGTGTGCGGGTGGTGCATGTTTATTGTTTATTTACGGCAACCAGCCAAGAAAAACCCCAAAAAGGCAGCTAACATGAGGCTTTCTAGCGGCAAACTAAGAAAATGCACAACGAAAAAGTATCTACACATGTCCTGGCACGCCATTCACATGCCCTAACCACAAAGAGTTGATAGATTTGTCATGCAGCGTGTGACATTTTTGTTTCAGTTGCTTGACAGTTGCTTGATTGAGGTGATCACTTCGAGTTTTATATATTATACAGTTATTACCTATTATAGCAAATGCTTCCTGATTTTGTAATTATTCCGTTTATCTATATTTTCTTAAAATATTATTATGTTAGGATTGGAGATTGGAGAATGATTTTCAGATTTGATATGATATAAATACATATAATTTCAAATTCATATCTTATACTTCGATTCCAAGTACATTTCAAATTTTGTGAAATTTAAAAAAAATTATTGTCACATTTTCTAGTTGGTTACGTAATGTTATACCTTTCTGAATATACAAAACTAATTAGGCACCCTAAAAAAACATGTTTATTCCCTTGTTTTGCCTGACAAATGTATATAAAAATGATATGTAATAATATTAATATTAAAATAAAATATTAATATGAAATATTTTAATTTGTTTTTTGTAAAAAATTCAAAATAAAAATTGTAACTCAATAAAGATTTAAACCCAAATATTTTCTTATATACTTTGCAAGTTGGATTAACAACATGAATTAAATTCGAGTTAGGTTAACAAGTTGAAATTTAAAACATTTTTCTAACGAAATTAATTTTTTTAATGTTTTTTTTTTGAAATTTACAAATTTGAAGAATTTTTTTATTTTTTTTTTATGTAGTATTTTTGTTATATATAGTAAAATATTGAAATAGTAAAATTTTCTTCGAATACAAACAGAAATAGGCTAAAATTATATTTATTTATTATTACTGTTATTTTTTGTGTGTTTAAACTAAGTTTAAATTTGAAGGGTATTTAATCTTTGGCTTTTCGAACTTGTTGCCTTTTGTTTCTTTTTTTTCGCTCACTCTCTATTGTTGGTATTCTGTGCTTTTGCCAGTTGTGCTATTGTTGTCACCTTCGGAGTGTTATTGTTGTGGGGCAAGTTCAGTGGGCGTTAACTATATTGCGTGTCTGTATTTTGTGGCAAGCCCCTTTGACGTAACCGCTGTCGCTTGGTAAACTAACTTTGCTTCTGGTTCATTTCTGGGGCAAATCTTTTTGGCCAGGTCCCTCGCAATAAGCCCAAAGTTCACATTGACGTCGAAACCTCCGACGTCTGACGTTTGAGAGTTTGGCATCATCATTTGATTGTCAATACATTTTAGTCGCATTTTCAGCGATGGGATAATGCATGTAATCCGCTATTAAGTGCACATTGTCAATCGACCCCCCCAAAGGCGAATTGCGTGTGAGAAAATCTGCAGCAATTCTCACGCTGTTCTCCCCCCTGGCTGCTATTCGCTGTTGTTGTTGTTGTTGTTGCTGTTGTTGATGTCCTGTGCATTGAACCCGTCAACGGTTGATGCTAAATGGTAAATTGTAGCCATATATAGCCATAGATATAGCTATAGATGTTTGTATATTGCTTTCATTGCCGCCGTTGTTATGTGTTTTTATGCTACATTTAATGTTGGCTTAAGAGCTTTAAAGCTAGCATTGTTGCATTGAGTTGTTGTGAATTCAACTGGATTCGATGTGTGGGATTGGGTTTGGTTTGGGTTGGTCGAACGGTCTGTAAAGCTTGGTCAATCGCCAAGTTGGACAGACACGTTTAGTAATATGCAAATCATTTAGTGACTCAAGAGAAATTTTAGTTGAGTTGTCGTAGAGGAAATGGCATTGAAGCCAATAATATATGGATTTGTCAGACTTATTATTGTTATTATTTTTATCTGTAGAAATGTTAAAATAATTGTACTTAACAATTTAATAAAAGAACTGGATAAAGCCATATTTTGGTATATTGTTCCCACTTCAAAGTTACATAACGTTTAGAAATCCTTAGAGGAAGTTTTATACAAATATTTAATACACTGACAAAATAAAGTAGTAAGTTAAAAGCATGCCTACTAACTTTTGTTAATCTATAATATAATAAATTTAAAAGAAAGAAATTATTTTCATAAAATCTATTCGGTCTTTTTTTTATAATTTTCTAATACAGAGGTATATTTTCGTCTAACTACTGCTCATCCATAAGATTATGAAAAATTATAAAAAATTTGAATATAATTGAAATTGAAAGATATAAATAATATTGAAAATATTTCCTTGCGTAGTTCTAATTTGAATTTTGTTAATTTTTGTCAGAAGCTAGTGAAATTAATTTTAAAATAAATTAGGATTATGTAAAAAAAATTAAAATACTGAAGTTGTCTGCTATATTTTAAGCTTACTACTTTACCTGTTAAGGTATTTAGTAATGTTTTTTTTTCTAAAGAAATTAAAATGTGCAAAAATAAAATAAATGCAAATTTTTGGGAGTCTCCTCCTCCCACCGTCGAATCAAAGTCACGCCTCCATAATTTATGCAGTACACAAAAAAAACTGTCGTTTATCAAGTGCCACAATATCAATTGTGTGGCTTCTGTTTGGGGGGAGGGTGAGGGACGTTTCGCATAATTTATAATCAGCTTAATGACAACTACAAACAGCAGAAAGTAAAGAGCAGCAACGAGAGGCCGCAGCTGGAAGAAGTCGAGCTGGAGAAGACTCTGGGCCAGAAATGTGCGGCGCCCAAAAGCCTGCGGCGTTTTGGTTTTTCGAGTTTAATGTAATTTATGCCCGGGCTTTTACCGGGCAACAAGCAGCAGCCGCAGCTAATTTGCTGCATAATTAAATGAATTTGCCAAGTAAAACAAAGACTTGCGGCAAAGCTCGCTTCTCTCTCTCTCTCTCTCTGTACTCACCGTCCTTGTTCATGGCCGATTGAAAGCATTTGGCCAGGCGGCAGGCGCGACATTGATTCCGATGGGTTTTGTCCACCGGACAGCGACCCTTCAGATCTCCGGTTGCCTTGCAGGTGTAAATCCGATTGCGATGAATGCTTCGCTTAAAGAAACCCGAACATCCTGCAAATAAATACCATATCAATTAAAGTTTGATCGGGGATAAATGAATGTGACCTACCATCGCAGCTGTAGATGCCATAATGTTTGCCCGAACTGCGATCGCCGCATACTTTGCAGGGTATGTCCAGCAGACGATCGCCAGCTGTTAAAATGAAAAAATAATTATTATTTAAAGACTTAAATTTAAATGTATAAGAAATTCAAAATTACTTTGAGATTGAAAATACAATAATATCAATTGCGATGATCCTAAAATCTGAAAATCTAAAAATCTGTATCTACATTAACATAAATCTATATCATATATACACATTTATTAAAAACTAATAAAATAATATAGATTAATTCAAATGAGATTTTTAAAGGAACTACTTAAAACCAAGTTACAAATTTTAATTATCTTCTAATGTAAATGATTAAAGTTTTAAGGTTTCGAGATGAAGTTGATACTCAAATTTTAAACAGAGTATTGCACTATCGTTTACACCACTATGCAACATTCTTAAACTCATTTTATCTATTGTAAGATATAAAAAATTGCAGATGCAAGAAAAAAATCTATATTATTAAATCAGTGATCAATTCAGCTGATAGCACAATGTTATTTTCATATTTCACTTACAACTGTAAAAAATACTGCATACATTCTGAAAGCTTCAAAGCGAGCTTAATTTATCGCAATAAATAGCTCTGTGGGTAGGTCAAAGGGTCATTTCTCGAATCAAAGCAAAAACAACTTACAATTTCTATAAATATTGAAAAATACCAAACGAAGTTTAAAAACACCAAACACGGATGGAAGATATATACTTTTTAAAATTTCTTACAAAAAAATATATCTTTTAGTTGAAGGAAACATCTTCGAACCCATAACGTATATATCTATAACATTTTTTTGTCAATACGACAAGCTTAATTCATTTTCCATTCCCGTTTATCCGTCCGTTTGTCTTTCTCTATGAACGCACCGATCTTGGAAACTACAAAAGCTAGAGCTTAAGATCTCTTTTCATACTTAAGTTCTCCTAAACTCAGATTATATTTGTTTTTTAGGTATATTCTCTAATTATATTAATATTGATAAAAGTTCTTATCATATTTCGGATACCATGAAGAATACGCAGTTATTAATTATTTCGGATGTTAGATACTTCCTTCTACTCGCCCCAAAAATCAAAAATCCTAAACAATTTATAATCACCAAACTTTTTATCTATCTTGATTCTACGCTAATCGGTGACTAGGAAATATCGATAGTTGAGATTATTGTGCCTATTAAATTTGTTAGCTTTAATTTTAAATAGCGTATTTGTGAAGACATCCGCAACACATTCGTATATTTAACTTATATTAAGAGCTAAGCCCGGCCTCAAAGCTCCGGTTAGGTAAACACAGCACAGCACGCACAAAAGGTGTTGCATACTTTGCGGCACCGTTGCCGTATATTTGCCAGTGACGTGTGTGTGTCTGAATGTGTGTGTGTGTGTGTGTGTGTGTGTGTGTGTGTGGGCCGCGGATTAGCAAGTGAAAATTGCATAAAGCTATCATATAATGCGAGTTATACGAAGACCGGTGCCCTTTTCTGGGCCGGGGCACGCTTCACAAATTAAGTTGAAAACTCGGCACTTGTCAAAATAAAACGCGCCCGCTGTCGATTGTTTGCCTTTGTTTGGGCCCTTTGTACTGTGACATTTGACATATTGTCAACTGTTGGTTGGGCTTTTGGCTGTCGGTTGCGACGCGTGTTGCCAATTTTCACACCCTGCGCATCGCCAATTGTCCGCAGCGTGTTAACACCTCTCGAGTGGTTGTGCGTGCCCATTTCCCAGTCAACCCGGCCGCCAGTAACGGTCACAGTAACGGTACCCGGACCCCGCTTTAGGGTTGCACTCAAATCTACATTAAAAGAGCGGTAGCCTTTGCCCGATGTTTTCCTTTTTAAAAATTTTTATTGTTGATTTTAAATATTTTTGTTTATTTATGCCATGGCATTTTTGCTTTGTTTGGGTACTTGTGTTAGTTCAGCAAGTTGTGTCTCTCTGAGTGGGTTATATCTAAGTTTTGATCGAAAGCGAATATGTTTTTTGACTGGTATGGAAATCACGGCAATGTTTTTATAGACTAAAAGGCTGCCCCCTTCGTTTGGTTGGGTGTGGGCAGACGTGGGATTTAAACGGTTTGGGCGTGGGAATTGGGAATTAGGCATATGAACATCCATATAATGGATTGGGTGTGAAATATGAATATATGAGACCCTCAGATAATGGTAACTATTTTTATTTATATATAAAGTTAAATTATAAAATGTAACTAAAACAAAATTCAAAGGTCTCTGCAGTACGTTTTCAATTATGTAAAGTTTATCAGTGTAACAAAATTAATAAGATAATATTGGGTAAGAAATATATATATAATATAAATAATTATAATAATTTTAAAATTAATTATAATACTCATATAAATATATTTGTTGAACATCTTTGAAAATTTATATTTTTTTTATATTTTATTAAGTTTATTTATATGTGATAAAAATGAATAATAGAGTTATTTTACAAGTTTAGTGTTTGGGGTGTTTATAAGCTGTGTTTTTTGGGTGTATTATAAAGTTGTGATTTTTTTTAAGAATTTAAAAATTTTAATAATGTTCTGGAATATTTTGAAAAAATTATAAAATCTAACAAAATTTTACTTTATCTTTAATAAAACGAAAATAAACAAAATTAAATATTAAGCAAAAGTATATAGTATGAAAAACTCAAAGTATTTACTAATATTCTTTAAAATATATATGTATGTATTTTTTAAAATGTATAAGCAATTTTAATATATATACATATATTTTAATAAACGTAAAAAAAAAAAATAGCAAATTTATAACTTTTGTACCTTTATAAACTATTGACTTTTCTTACTGTTTTTTTATGCACAAATCAATTTGTTTTAAAATAAAATTAAAATTAAATAATATAAAAATACACAAACCGAAATCCTTTTAATTGTTACAAATCATGTTCTAAAATAATTTTTCTCCAAAAATTTGAAATTATTTAAGATTTAATTAAGTAAATTACGTTACAATTTCTTGTAAAAGTTAAGTTGCTCACAATTAAATAATTTTATTAGCAATTTTATAAAGTTTTCAAGGAGTTTTAATTATTTTATTTTTAATAATTTTTTTCTTGTGTAACACTTGATTATTTCCGACGGCATTTAACTTTTTGTTGAGTGTATTTGAGATATAAAAAAACACCGACGGCTTCGATTAATTTTTTAAAATATCCGATGGGTTTTATTTAAGATAATCGAATATGAAAATTTTTTAAATAAATGATTAACAATATTAAAAATGTTTACCTGTGCCCATTTTCCGTTGATGGAAATATTTAAACCCTAAAGTATCCAGCGTGCTTATGTTTATAATGACTGCGTATATCACTTGAAATATTTGACTTTGATTATGTTAATTATTATTTTTTTTTTTTGTTTGGTCCAGTATTTCGCACTTTGTTAATCACACAGAGAAGTTTTTGAGGACCGCACGGCAAAAAATGTTCGTTACATTTGCCGACGCAAAGGACGACGACGACAACGGCGACGACGACGGAGCGGATGCGGATGCGGAACGTTTTTGGCTGACGGACCAACTGTGAATGGCGCAGCCAGCAGCTGAAACAGAGCTGAAACAGAAGCTGACGCTGAAGCTGAAGCTGGTGCCGGAGCCAGAGCAGAGCAGACCGCCAATTACGAAAGTGAAGCTGCTGCCAAAGGAGAGGTCCTTTTTTGCAGTCAATTTGACAGGACGCAGGACGCAAAGCCAAAGGCAGCCAACCAACCACCCACCCCCCACTTTGATAGCGACACAAAGCCACAGTCGTGGCACAGCACGGAAAATGATGAAAAACACAGCGAAGGGAAGAACCAAAAAAATAACGTACCCGAAACCGAATGAGAAAAATGAAAATGCGCGATGTGATGCGACGCGAGCGGTGGCAGCGAAAAACCAAAACGTCGACGAAAAAGTCGAAAATTTACGAAAAGCTACAAAATGTTACATTTCATCCCTTGCGAGTGGGCAGCGCCACAGGACGGGGCAGGACGAGGCCGGGGCAGGACGAGGCAGGGCAACCAACCGGAAAACGCCCTTTTTTCTGTGCCTGCCGCCTGATGCGATTACAGCAAATGAGGAGACTTCCTGCCGTCCACCATTTTCTTTCATTTTTTTTTGCGCACACACACACACACACACGCACGCTAACACACACTAATGTGTATCCCGGCCACGCACACTGGGACATATCCTGTGGCTTTCGACAATTCACCACAAAATGTCAAGAATGATGAAAAGCTAGCGACGGAGCGAAACGTCGTCGTCGTCGTCGACGTCGCTCTGCCTGTGTATTGGTAATGGCATCTGTTGTCCTGCTCTTTCCTATCTCTTTCGCACTCACAGTCTGTACCTGCATCTGTATCTGTGCCTCAGCAAATATCTTTGCCAGCAGAGGAGTCGTGACTGCTCTTCGGGCGGATGCCTCGCTGGCTTCTTCCTTTTTCATTTTTTTGTTTTGTTTTTTTGTTTTTGGTTCGTCCTGTGCTTGTAGGCTGTCGGATTATTAGTTCTAAAGTCAGGATCTCAGCAGCAGTGGCGCTACAATTTGGGGCATATGCAACTATATGTTGCATTAGAATATTTTTAGCGTTAGAAAAGCATTTAATTATTCTGGGAATATGTTTTGTCAATTGGATAAATTTTATTCAAATATTTATTCAGTTTACAATATATATATTTACACAGTTGTTGCCTAAGTAAACATAAATTAAAATTAAGAGTATATTTAAAATATTTAAATCATTTTACAGATTTTGAATACAACTTTTAAAATTATACATTTGTAGTGTAATTTTCTTAAAAGAAATTATTGATTTTTTTATTCACTAAAATATTCTTAGACTAGGCGAAACACAAAGCTTCGATTTTGAAGGGCTCTTTTGAGTTCGCTAAAGAAAAAATGCATTTTTTTGCTGTTTTCTAAATTGCAGGTTTTAATTTTGTCTGTCACAATATTTAATACATCAATTTAAATTATGTTTTTTAAAACATATTCAATATCGACTTAATATGGTTTTACAATATTTTATATGGTTATCTGACGGCTTAAATCATATAAATATATAAAAAATAATAAAAATATAAATATTTATATTCTTTAAAATTATTTTAATCAATTTAATTTTAATTTTTTAATTTGAGTGGAGTATATTTATAAAATGTTGTGTAGCCCCAGAAAAGTCTGTGTAGCGTATGCGATTGGGGATGGGCAGGGATATATACTTCTGTGTGTGTGTATGTGTGTGTTATTATGTACGTGTATGCGTGAGAAATTCGCAATGGCGCTTACTGGGCTGGCACTGGCTGGTTGTTGTTGGTATGTTGATAGGGGTTGATTTACTGACTCGCATCTAAATTGAAATGACTTTTGTGACATTGTGTATTGGTTGCACACACACACACACACACACATACGTATAAACACATGGGCATTGTCACACACATAGCTAGTATTAGAAGTGGACAACGTCTTATATATATGATTACATTTTGGGGGTGGAGTCTTGTAAGGCGACTGGCGGCTTTTACACAGCCCATTTAGCTGCCTGTGGTTGTATAGGCCATACTCTAATACACTAACCCAACTCACACACACACACACACACACACGGACGTGCAGAGAGTAGAGTCCAGCCCAGAGCCGTCGTTTTGATACAATCCTGCGGTTATATTAACCAGTCAGAATGCAAAGTCATTTGCAGCAACTACTAACTCATGCCCTGCAACCCCCCTCCACCCACACAGCCGCACACTCAACTCATCGCACACACACACGCATGCCAAATTTGCGGCATCAAGAAGTCGCATTTTTTTGTATGCCCCGAACACTCCCACAGACTACACCTCACCACACACACACTGGTTTCCACTGTATGCGTGAGAAATTAGGCCACGCCTCTTCAACAGAAAACTCACCACTTTGTCGGTCGCAACGCAAGCGCTCTCCGCTCAGTTCGAAAGAGGTAAGTTCGAAAAAAAAACGTTCGAAACACAGCAGGCTCTGAACTCGATGTCACGTTTCTCGACTAACCCTCAGAACCGTGCGTAGCTTTAGAGCTCATTCCTTTCGAGCATCTCAAGCAAATCACAAGTTTTTTTTGTTTTGTTTGTTGTTTTATTGAAAAAAAAACGCACCGATTTGCCAGTTTGTGTAACAAAATTTTTACAGGCAAGTTACAATATATTTAATAAATATATTTAAGAAAAATGTAAATAGATTTTTTTCTGTAGCCCCAGCAACAATCATGGATGGAAATTCGCCGCATCGCAGTTCCCAGTACAATTTTTCTCAGGGACAGTGCTGCAATTGTACCAATAGAAACTGTTCCTGCATGGATGGCAAATCGTCCTGTTGTCCTGGCGGCAATTGCTGTCCTGGCGGCTGTTGCATGCGCAACAGTTCCGCCAGCCAGATATTTTGGAATAATGGCAATGGACGTGGACAGTAAAAGAGCTCGACGTCTCCATTTTAGGCAAATCGACGCGTGATTTCAATGATCCAGAATCGCGCAATCTACACAAATATGTAACTCTCCCCACCACAATTGCCTTACTTTAAACTAATAGAAATATAGCACATACACCATAAAAAGCACACAGTAAAAATATACATAGATGGTCCTTTTCTTGGAGATAACAAAACAAAACTAATCATGCGGTGTTTTTTTTATTGTAAGGCATGGATTACAGGCTTTAATTCAAATTATTTTAATAAAACGAAAACAAGTAACAAGAAAAAACACCCGATTCGGATATACCCTGAACGCAGCTGTAAAGTACCGTTATACAAGAATGCACTGCTTTCTGCACTGCTTTTGCTTGCTGCTACTAGGCTTGTGGAACTTATTTAATTTTCCCGCACGCTTTCTTTAACAACCCCTGCATTGCTTGACCCATAAAACTTTTTATAATTAAATAAAATAAAAATATTAATTTAAACCAAATCTGGGTTCTAGCTCTTTTTGGCCATTTTCATTGGTTTCAGGGCATAATAACGAGGTACACAGCGTATTTTCATTAAGTAAATAAATGCTAGATTTTTAAATAAAGTTTTCTTTTTCATGTGCATTTTTTTCAATAGCATGATACACAGTGTCGGAGACCATCCATATCGAGACACTGTAAATGGCTCGATTGTGAGTTATAAATTTGTTTACTGTTGATACGCGTTGATGGTTATTACGTTATTTACATTCATTGGTTTGCAGGCTGCAACACTGCGCTAGCTTGAGAGAGAGAGAGAGAGCATAATAAGCAATCAACGTGGACACTGAGGATAGTGAGATTGTGGGACATAATCTATTTAAATGTTGACACACCATTATGTTGATGCTTTTGATCCCGTTATATGTGTGGACTGCAGGCCGCAGACACAGAGCGCCCATTGTGATGATTTGAGCGAGAGAGAAACTCATGCAAGGAGCGACTGTTGTGGATGATGTGAGCGCTTTGTTAATATTAGTTGTAATTGTATTAGTGCAAATGCTTAGCGTAGGTGCATTTTTAATGCGACGATTTAGTCTGTGCGCGTCTGACCTGTTGATCGGTCGTCTTTTCAGCGCGTGTGCTTTAAAGTCCGATAAACTATAATTTGGTGATAAATTCAATTAGTTTGTGACGTGTGTGTGTGTGAGTGAGTGTGTGTGTGTGGGTGTGTAAGTGTGTGTATGGGTGTGCACTTAAACAACAACATTAGTCTTCCATTTGCTTGTCACTTACTTTTATTTTTGATGTTAAGATTTTTGACAACAAAAAAATGGCGCAATTTTAAGCTTGATCCACATGTTTTATGAAAAGAAATATAGAGGCAAAGCTTCTTGACAGTTTTTCCTAAAAAGCTGTCATAAGATATATTTTTGCTCTATGCATGTAATGTTTTGTTTTGGAACGTACTTAAAAGCTCTATGCTAAAACTGTATAATATCCACCTCTGTGCTATTTGATAAGCTTAATATAATATATAAAACAATATAACATAAAAATAAAAATATAAAAATGCTTGTTTACATATTACAAATTAAATAAATAAAATAATTATATTTAATATATTGACGCTTGATGCGCCCCAGTTAAATTTGTCCCAAGAGAAATGAAAGCTTTGTTAACATTATTCATTTTATTAAATCGTATTTTGCTCTTTCGCATATGTTCTTATTACACGAACTAACAATAAATATATATATATATATATCATTTTTGTATGTAATTTATAATAGTTATTTGGGCTCTTTCAATGTTTGTGTTAGTTTTTGCTGTGGTGTTTCCTTGTGTTCGACTTAATTGGCTAGGGTTTCTCGTTTGCATAATTGTTTCTCATTTATTTGAAATGTAAGAATTTCTGGCTTAAAGTCTTTGCTTTGGATAGTTCTTGAAATGTTTCAGTTTTTGTCTTTACTTTTTTTGTAGTTTTAGAATGTGCTACCTTTCCTTTCGGTCGTGCTTCAAGTCTTTGGAAAATTTGCCGGATTTATTTTGGGTGTATATATACTATTTGTTTAAATTGCAATATATTTGTTGTTAACACAACATTAATAGTTGTATAGCTGTCACATGTATATAATATTTGTAAATTATTATCAATGCAACATGTAGATGCTCTACAAAATACCGAATATCTTTTTTTTTTTTTTGAAATACCACTACGACCATTTTATTTATCTAATTTTTATTTGTTCTAAATACGTTTATTGTTTGCTTCGTTATTACTTATTTATATTTACAAAGTTTTTAGTTAAGAGTTGCCTGTCAAAGGTTTTATAAAGAGGGTTTTTAAAAATAATAGACAATCAACTAACAAGTTAAAAAAAAGGTTGTGAAAAAGATTTATGGAAAACAATTGGGACATTAAAATTTTTGTGTGTTTAAACCCAAGTTAAGCCAAAATAAATTTATAAAACCTTGGCGGCAGAAATTTATATTTTACTTGTTTTTATTTAGTTTTTTTTTTATACTTTAGTTTTAGTTTTATTAATTAGCAATTTCCAATATTGCTTCTTTAACTACGGACCCATTTATTACATCAACATTAATCATTGCTTGTTAGTCAATTGTTTTTATTCATTTGGAAGTAAAGTGTCTTTTGGTTTCTTTTATATTCGGCTTAAGTAATATTTATTGTAATTATTTTTTTTGTATATGTGTATAAATATTTTGTGTGAGGTTTGTGTGTTGTGTGCTTTTTATGTGTTCTATGTCTGCTTATTAAAAGTTTGTCTCCAAATTTCGTAGGTTATATGTAAGTAGAAAATCTTTAAAGTTCGGTTTTTGTAATTGATATAACTGGCGGTGCTTGTTTGCGTTGTTTGGTTAGCTTTTTATTGATTTGGATTCTGCATCTTTCACTACTACATACATATTCCCTATTTTATTGTATAATGGTTTATTAATAACAATATTTTTTGTGCACTAGTCGCATCGCTAAGCAGATTTAATACATGCGCAAACTTTTTGATGCTACACACAAATGTAGATATTCATATTATTTATATAATTACACAATTTAATTACTTCACTACAAATTGTCAATGATTGTGGCGTATATAAGCAATATTTATTGTTTTATTCGGTGTATAATAAATAGTTTAAAGTAGGTATAAAATTATATTGCAACATGTTTTTAACTAAGTATAAAATATATTTTAAAAATCATATAATAACAGCCTTTGGTTGTTCTTAGCGCAACACAATTGTTTTTGTTTTTCTTCTTGTTTTTGGTTAAAAAAATATTTTTCAAAAATATACAATTATAAATATAAATAAATAAATAGTATTAAATGAATGTCCCTAACGCGTTTTTGCACAGTTAAGTTTGTATCTATAGAAAATAAATTTCAGTTAGCTGTTAACCAATCTTAGTTGTACAATGTCTTTAATTGTCCAGGGAATTCGTCCTTAGCTGACTGTAACAAGCCTGACAAACCCTTACAGGCTTCAGAATGCGCAGACGCGATATCTCCGACTCGAAGCGACTGCACTTGTTGCAGAACACCTGACCGCAGTTGCGGCAATGATGCTTGCGTTCGTAGAGCGTAAATCTGAAAGAAGTACAATTTTTTTAATGATTACAAGTCTTATTTTAAAGAGTTGAAGATTTATCTAAATAAAACGTCATGTAATGTTCTGATAAATTTACTTGATTTTTATTTGTTGAGTTCAATTTTCTCATTCAATATGTAGTTGTCGAGAAAGAAAATGCTCTTATAATTTCACATAAATTAATAGAAAAATCAAGCAATTAAAACCGACGTGTACCGATTTTAAGAAAATGTATCGAAAAAAAAAAATAATATTTTTGAAACACTAAAACCTGTAATTTATAATCAACTAAAAACCCGGTGATATTTTTGATACATATTGTTCATAAGGCATCGATGCCTTGCAAACCAATAAATATATATATATATATATATATAAAAAATAAAAAAAAAACATCAGTGTTAAAAATTTTTTGATTTTGATAAAGCAGGTGAAGTTTTCTATATAAATTTAATGAGCTTATGTTAAGCTCATGCCTCTTCTATATTTGTGATCTCTTGCAAGTTTCTCTACTCTCTGGACGCCTGAACGTCATACGAACGGAGCTATCTTAATGGTCTCAGCTCATCGTACTTATCAATATATTCTTTATAGGGTCGGAGATGCCTGCTTCTGCTTATAACATACATTTGCGATAAAAATTTGTATATTTTTGTATCTAAACAGACTCGAAACAAAACTTACTTCACGTGACATTTGACACACTGATCGGCGACCTCATCTTTAAGCCAATGATCGGCTACTCCACGGCCCGGTTGCTCCGTAACGCTCCATGAGAAAATGCGACCACGTGTATCACCTAGAAATTATAAGATTTAGCGCACATTTTCTTCTTGTTAGTACTGCTTTGTGTTTACTTACCCACATACAGTATTTTATGATCTTTGGATACCGTCAGCGCTGTTATGCTAGCCGGTTCGGCATTATCCTTGCGATCATAGGCCGTGTGCATGGTTAGCTTTGATCTGAACATTAATTGACGTTGCCATTTAAAGCCTGGGGAAAAATTATGCATATATTAGTAAATGCCAAGCCTTTGGATACGGGAGGATGTGTGGGCTGTTGTGAGGGGGGCGTGTTATAATTTATAGTGGGCACCTTTTCGAAGCGCCTGCTCGCCACGATATCGGTCATTGTCTAGCAAAACGAAGCCATCCGTTAAACTGGTATCCGATTTGCTGGGTCGTATGCTGTGCTCCTCTGTGTAAAGCAGAAATGAAATATTAGTTTATTTTATAAATTCGAATATAGCTTTTCACTCGTTCGTACCCTCATTTGTCTTGTGCTCTGAACTGCTGCCCGGCCCATCCACCGTAGCCGATTTCATTTCATGCAACGATTTTGCGCCACTAATGGAACTCTTTCTACGCTCAGTCGAAGGTTCCGCCAGCGCAGTGGCCTCTGCAGATTTGCTCGACTCGTTGCTGTGCTGTGAGGCCTCCGAAATGCTGCTCTCTGACGCGGATTTCACAATCTCTGCAAAGTATTTGTTAAAGTAATTGTTCAAAGTATATATATGTGTTTAATTAACCATGTTCAGGTTCCGGCTGCGAGAGGCTCTTTATTTGCTTGAAAATACTCATTTTGTCCGCCTTGTTGGTCGAATCATCCACGGATCCGGCGTCGGGTTTGTCCTGCGAACTAACTTCCACGCCGCGCTTCAGCTTGCGATCAATGGGCACTTGGGTGTACTCCAGCGACCACATCTGCAGCCATCAAGAATGTTATATGAGTTCTGAATTTTGCATGGAATCACTTACCCTGACAACGCCATCCGTGGAGCCCGTCATGACCACATTTTGCTGATCCCATTCGCGTATTTGGGAGAAGGCAACACAGAGGATTTGCTGCATGCGATCGGCGCTGCCCACACACGTATTCACCATGGCCAGAGCATCGCCATTGATGGACCACACATGCAGCCAGGTGGCCGAGCAGGTGGCAATTTCGCCAGATAGCTCGTTGATGGCGACGGCGGCCACAACGCCCGCATGTCCACGCAGTTGCCGGACAAACGTAAAGCGGGACATGTCCCAGACAATTGCGGTACCGTCACGCGATCCGGACACAATCACATTGTAGGCAGCACTGGCCGCCAGACAGGTGACCGCATCCGTGTGGCCGTGCAGCGAATGTCGCACGCTGAGACTCTTCCGATTCGCATCGAATTTCCATATGGTCACCACGGAACTGGTGCCAGCTGTGACAATCATTTTGGCATTGGGACAGGCGCAGGTCAAAATCTCGCCCGAATTATGCGCCGCCGCTTCGGATACAAACGAGGCGCGATCCGTGTCGTAGAGTCCCACGCGTAGCGAGTGATCGGCAAAGCCCCAGGCAATGTATTTCGTGTATGATGGCGGCATCATTACCTTGTTCTGCTCCACGGCAAACACCGTTTTGTCGGGCTGCAGTATTTGGCCCACGGGACCTTTGAGCTCTTTTATCGGCTGCAGACTCGGCTTCAGATTGTCCAGGTTGTGGAAGAATAGACGATCGGTTTGCAGAACTGTGCTGTTGCCCTGTATCAGGGCCGTGGGATCGATTAGGGCCGAGTGTCGCGAGTTGGCCATTTTCTTGGCTGGATGCGCTTTCTTGAACAGCTGCTTTGGTATTTGGCCAAAGTTGTTAATGAAGCCAATGGTGGCGTTCTTTTTGAGTGGATCATCAATGCTAAAATTATTATAAGTATATGCAATTATTAATAAATTATGTTATGCCGAATAAGCGCTTAAACTTACTTGTAAATATCCACATTGCCCTCGTAGAAGAGATGATGGAACACATTGACGGCATCCACAGCGGCGGGTCCTTGCTGCTTACAGCCAAAGATTAAATCGATCCACTGCAAAAATTTTGGTTAAAATATAAATATTAAAATCATTTAATTTACATAAATACATTTATTTATTTATATTATTAATATTATTCCTATGCTCTATATTTCCAAGCCTTTAAATTTCTTTTTTTTTTACTCTTATTTATATTTTAAACGAAACGCCTTTCTATGCGATTTTCAATAATTCAAATAAGGGTTACTAAACTTATTACGATTTTTTTTCTGTCTGCAAATAATATTGAAAATAAATTTATATAAGAAATTAAAGGTTTGATATGACTATAAGATACATAATAATTGCAGTAAACTTACCAAATGCAAATGCTGACTGACATGATCGCACTCCAATGCGCTGCGATGCAGTCGGATGAACTCCCTGGGATCCTGTTTGGCCCAGGGCGGCAATATGACGTGATTCAAGGTTTCGCCATTCTGCTTGGTGCCCAGATCAAAGTTGTTAAAGTTGCTGAGGAACTCGGGCAAGTAGAAGAACTCGGGTATTAGCTCCTTGACATCGGCCATGTTCAGCTTGGAGGCCGATAGCCAGGCCTCCTTGATGCTGTGGAACATGCGATCCGCCAGATCAAAGTGTCCGCCCTGCAGCTTGAGGAACGGCTGCGAGAAGGGCTCCAGTCGCACCAGATACGAGCACACGATCATCGCCGAGCTGTAATGGGTGCCATAGTGATATGGCGGTGTTTCGCCATGCGGATCGTCCCATTCCTTGAAACGCTTCTGAAACTGCTCCAGACGCTCGTCCGATTGTGCGCCCATGGGACGTGAGAAGTCGCGGAATGTTTTCGGATTCGTAAAGTCCAGCTCCTCCGAATCGTAGTCGGCCAGTATCCAGGGAAACACCGGATACTGCATGAGATCGTTGTAGCTGCGACCGGCGAGCGTATTCAAATGCATTAGGTATTGAAAATTTGAGATCTCGCCGCGAACCCAACGCTGCGTCACCGATGTTTCACCGATCAGGCCGCTGAACAGACCCGATGTTTGCTCCACGCTCGCCGTGCGCTTCTGACCGGCCACAGATTGCTGGGCATTGTCGTTGAGTGCGGTGGCCAAGGCCAGAAACCGTTGGTTCACCTTGTTGCGCACCTTGCGCGGAAAACTGAGCAAATAGTTGCGTCCGTCCTCGGAGAAGACCTCCAGGGCAATGGGCTGCAGCAGATAGCGTCGCTTGTGCACCTCGCGTATCTCCTCGTACGCAAACTTGGAGCACTGTCGCAGCTTGTGGCTAACGGCGCGTGACGTGGACGACGTCGGGCCGCCCGAGTTGGGTA
Organism: Drosophila micromelanica; assembly: GCA_004143825.1. NCBI lineage: Eukaryota > Metazoa > Arthropoda > Insecta > Diptera > Drosophilidae > Drosophila > Drosophila micromelanica. Next base: position 69,750 of record SCDY01000256.1, read on the forward strand.
TGATGGGCTCGTAGGCGCCGGCTGGCAGCGTGTCTATGTCCCGTATCTCTCTGTTCTTCAGCAGCGTGAAACCGTCCACTATGTAGCAATGCTCCTTGCCGAACAGCAGCAGTCCCTCGAAGGTGTCCAGGCCCTGAATGCGTGCACAGCGAAACATGAAGCTGATCTTCTCCTGCTCCTCGAGCAAGCGCAGAAACGTCTCATTGTCGCTGGTCATCGAAGTGTCCTCCTCCTCCTCATCATCCTCTTGGGCAGTGCCATCCAACGATTCCTGCGGATAAGGCGCCCCATGCGCCAACAATTTGGGCGAGACGGGCGGCGGTGGCGTCGACGTCGAACTGCTTGCCTCCAGCCGATGCAGATTGGCCGCCTCCAGCGAGGATTGCTGCTGCATCGTATGCTGCTCAGCCTCGGCCAGAATCCGCGGCTGTTGCTGGCCGTGCAGAAAGTGAATCTTGCTGTCCAAACTGGAGGCCACCTTGTACTTGAGCTGTCGATTGTCTGCCAACTCCAGTTCCGGCCGATACGGATAGTGCAGATAGAATAGGTCGTTGCGCATGGTCTTCTTGCGCATGCGATGCGGACCTTCGGTTGTGTCCAATATCCACTTGTCGAGCGTGCAGCAGCCCGTCGGACCCCAGAGGCCGCGTTCGCGCGTCAACTCCGTCTCGGACTGCACCCAATCCTGGTAGACATAGCGTTGTGTGTGCTGCAGCATTTGCTGGTACTGCTTGGTGCGCAGCTCCAGCAGATCCTTGATCAACTGGACGTGTATCCCAGTGCACTCGTACGCCGATTCGCGGCTCATATTCGATCGGGTGCGCACCAGTTCGTCCTTCTTCACCTTGCTGCGACTGGCCAGACGGGTCAGTCCGCCGGTCACCTTCTGTATCTTGGACTGGATCTGGTTGTGCAGCTCCCAGGGCACACGATAGGAGGCCTTCCGCTCGGCGTCCACATAATTGAACCAGAGCTTGGAGGCCAACTCCATCACCTGTTCGCGTGTCGTCTGCAAATCTGGCGCCTTCGAGTTGGCTGGCGGCGGGGTCAGCGATATTTTGAAGACCTCCTCAATGGCGGGCTTCTTGCACACGTACAGCTCCTCCCAGACCCGGAAGGCGGCGCCCACAATCAAATTTCGTCCCTGTGGTCGGAAAGGTATTAACAACAACTTCAATTGGGGTAAACAAGTTTTTGGGGGCTTACCTGCAGCTGATTGAGATCCTCATCTTTGGGCTCTGTTGTCTCCGTCTGGGGATTCACATGCCAGGTGGTGTTGCGAGTTGTGGCCGGCTCCAGTATAATCTTCATATCCGCCGTTAGCTGCATCAGACAATAGGTGAGACAGCCAATGAACTCCAGTTCGTGATTGCCGGCGCCAAAGATGAGCAAACGATGCTGGATGATCTTGTGCAGCGCTTCCAGGACGCTCATCTGCTCGGCTATGGATTCATCGGTGGGCCGTGAGAGCAGAAACAATATGCTGCGATTCAGCGAATGGTGCAGCTGCTCCAGGGACAGCGACGACGAGCGACGCTTCGCCTGGCCAATCAGCTTGATGACAAAGTCAAAGATATCGTGCGGATTCCGTGTGAGGCAGCCCTGCCACAGTTTGTCCACAATGCGCGCCGTCAGGTAAAACACGTTCGGCGCAATGTGCTGTGTGTGGCTCTGGAGGAGGGGCACCAGCGGCAGCGCCGCCTGCTCACCCACCAGCACATCGGCGGCCAGCAGATGATCCATCAGCGCAATGATGATCTGTGTTTGGTATTGCACCTGCAGCGGCAACTCTGCCGTTTCTGGGGCGGCATCCAGCACCAGATCAATCACGGGTGTGCTCTTGCCGTGCATGTTCAGGCCCAGCGAATCGACCACAATCACGCGCAGAAAATCAATGATGCACTTGCGCACCGGATGAGCGGTCAGTTTGGGCTGATTGGCCAAGGCCACGTGCAGCGTTTCCGGCGGAGGTAGGACAAAGCTGGTGCCAGTGCCGTCGGTGGGCGTGGAGGCGCCACTATTTGGCTCCGAGTCGCCGGAACGTGAAACCTGCGGAAAGAGGACCGCAACCAGCGAGGTAACCACATCGCCGGCCATCATAACCGGCGTAAAATCGCTCAGATTCTGATAGAGGCTGAACAGCAGCTGGATGATCGTCTCCGGATGACTGTGCAGCCAGGCGGCGCATTCCCCGCCATGCACAATCGCACGGACCATGGCCAGGAGCACACAGACGCCCTCCGGGCAGACATTCAGCTTGGGCAGCTGCGTGTTGGCCGAGACCGGAGCACCCCAGAGGAACGACCAGACGCGATCCAAATCGAATTTCGTATGCTCGGTGGCCAGCACCTTTACGGGCTGGCCCATAATCAATGCGGTCACCAGGAAATACAGCTCCGGAACGTCCAAATGATGCTGCATCAGCCACTCAAACAGCTGGAAACCTGTGGGTAAACAAGAAATCGATTTCCAATGATTAAAAGCAAATCGAGTGGGAGGCTTAGAAATTTATATGGCAGAAATGTATAGTCATATAATTTCTATAGAAGATGTACGGAATTGTGGATTTATTTTCGTATATTTAACATGCTTTTTGGCTTTAAAAAACATTATTTAAAAATCGTTAAGGTTACGTCCGTTAGGGCTGAATCTATCAGACCGCAGACAGCTCTGCATTGCTGAATAAGTTCGATTAGTAATAAACAAGTAATCTACAGAGAGTCTCTCTGTAAAATTGTAATTTGGCGACTTTAGTTTGAATTTTTTTTCTTTTAATTATTATGGTTTATTTAAATTGTAAGAAATATGCACGTTCTATCAGTTTTCTATTTATCTACACGTTATCGATTTGGCCGCCTTACAGTGGGCGTGGCACAAAAACTTCTTTAATAATGTGGAAAAAAGTTATGTTTATCCGGATAGAGGACAAATTTAGAACTCACATTTAGAGTATATCTATTAATCTAGCATATACTATAAGTCGATATCTATATTTTGGTATTAATTATCATATATTATACGCCGATATTTTTTTTAAATGGTACCATTTACCAATAAAGCAAGTATGGAACTTCAATTGGAATACCGAAATTTCAACAAAGACCTTAATTTTACAGTCACAACTTGTTAGTGAATGTACAAGATTTTCTAAGCTATATTTTAAATACGTTCCAATTCTGTTTGGATTTTTCAACCAAGTTCTACTCACCAGGTATGTTCAAGGCCGCTGTGCGCACCTCGCCCGCAATTTGGGTGGGTAAATGCTGTATGGTATTTTGGGGCGTGGCCACGATGACAGTGCCAGTGCCATTGGAGGGACGCTGATTGAGCTGCTGGGCGCCGAGGCCGAGCATTTTGCGCTGCGAAACCATTTCGGTGAAGCGCAAATAGCCGCCGTTGTGGGTGGCATCGCGGAACCGCACCAGGAAACTCTCGTTGGCGCAGACCACGACGAGAATGCGCACTGCTATAATCACCGTGGTGAAGTGGACGTGCGGCTGCATGAACAGCAGCAGCCAGTCCATGCCCAGCGTCTTGGAGATGTCATCGCAGATGACATAGTTAACCGTGTTGCGTGGCGTGAAGAGCAGGCCGTGCAATAGCGAGAGGCAGCGATTGCGCAGGTAAATGTTCTGGGCCACGCCATCCTGATCCTCGGCTGGTGGTTTCATGCTGGGCAGCAGGATCGCGCGCTCCACACTCGAGTCCTGCACACGCGGCAGCTTGGCGGCCACATACTGTCCGAAGAGCAACAGATCCGTGTGCCTGGGCTGGCCGCCCAGCAGGGTCTCCAGCAGATTGAATAGAATCTCGCGCGTGGAATGATCCTGGATGTGCGTTATAATGTGCAACAGCTTCACCAGTAGCTGCAGGTCGCGCATTATCTTCACGTTCTGCTTCTTCTCATTGGACTCCACCACCAGCTCCAGCAAGTGCTCCAGCAGCGAACGGAGCAGACCGTTTGGAGCATTATGCCAAATCTCTAGATCGCACAGCAAATCCTGAAAGGCGGTCACATTCGGTATGGCGGACATGTCGTGGCCGCTGTTCACCGTGCCCACCAGGCCAAAGGTCAAGTGCAGAATGTGCGAGTTCAGCAGATGCTTCTTCTTCTTGAAGAACATGCCCAGGGTCTGATAGCAACGCTTGCGATCCATTTCCGCCTGTGCAGCACGATTGCTGCGCACCACACAGGTGAGCGCCTTGACGCCCGCATACAGGGACTCCACATCCTGGGCCATGGCAATGATGCCCAGCAGCACATTGCAGCCGCCGACGGTGTCGATCATGGCCGAAACCGGATGTGGGCTAAAGACACGCACGCCCAAATAGCCAACAACAACGCCGCCCAGCGAACGGCCAGCACCGGCCAAATGACCAGCCGAATTGTGAAGGATTCTGGAAGAGAAATCAGGATAAACAAATACGAACGTTGCAATCGGGTATGGAATAATCGTTCACGGCGTGAAACACTCAAAAGCGGTCTTAATAACTATGGTTTTTTTTTCGAAAATATCGATAAAATAATTTTCTTTTTGTCGATCTTTGGAGGTCAACAGTAAACTATTCGAGGGAATGCAATATAAATGTTCTTAGTATCATTATGATGATAATGTTAAATGTTGATATATTAACTGATATACAGATTTGATTTATTTCCTTAATTAATGATTCGATTAAATCGAATCGAATTCAAGTTTCAAGTCTCTAGCTTCAGTTTACGTTCTTGCGGACAGAAATTCAATCGATAATTTATCAGGTACGATTTGGTTGCTACTCACTTGATGGGCGTGGCATTCTCGTGGGAATTCATGTTTAGCTGCTTGGCAATGCTCTTGTTATCCGCCCGACTGTACACCTTGCGAATCTTGACCAGCGTCAGCTTGGAGACGGCCTTCGCGTTCAGGCCGAGGAGGACACGATCTTCGGGCACCAGTGGCGCCAGCGGTTCGGCCTGCTTGCCCAGCTGTGGCGCCTGCAGGGAGCCCATGTAGTGCGGCCCCAGCTGGTAGATGGTCTGCACCGTCTGCTGGGTGAGCACATCCTCCAGCAGATGGCAGACACCCTGTTTCCAGCACAGACGCGAATAGCGACGCCAAATGGGCGGTGTGCCAATGTAGCCAAAGATTTGCGTGGCCGAGGTCAGATTGGCGCTGCCCGCGCCCGGATGTTGGGCTATATAGTGCAGCTTCTGTGTGTGCATCGGCACGCCGTCCAGGTAGAGGGACAGGCTCGAGTTCTTGAGCACGGCTCGATTGAGCACCACGACCAGATTGTGCCACTGACCTTCGTGCAGCAAATCGGGACACCAGATACGTGCGATGCCATCATCAGAGCCCTCCGGCTCCCAGTCGCCAATGCCTTAAAAAAGATGGGAAACAAATTCATATTCGAGATTCTAAAAAAACATATTCTTAACTTTGCAGATACTTTTGTATATTTTCAACCTATCATCAATCTCAATTTAAGAATTGGCTGCTCCTAACTTGCTTTGACCTTACCCGAGCATAAATTTGAGCTCGTTATAAATCTTTGTTGATCTATATATTTATTTAACTTTGTTAACAAAGTGTTCAGGAATATATTGGTTTTGTGTAAATTTTTTTAGACAATTTTTTGACGGACATGATAAAATCAAAAAGCAAGTAAGCTTCTTAAGTTGTGGGATTTAGTAATTTATAAATTACAAATAAATTAATTTTAATTGCTTCGCAATAAAACTTTTAGGTATTTGAAAAGAAACCAAAAACGCTCTAAAGTATATTATTTGTTTGATTTAATGATTTTATAAATTAACATCACAACGAACGTAAGAATATATATAAAAAATTATTTGAAATGATATCATGATTAAGTAAAGCAAAGCAGTGTGTAAAAATAAGACTCTATATGGATGAATGTATTTGGAATGTGTGTGGAGAGATGAACGAAAAGAATTCTTGCTAAATGACAAGAATTGAGAAAATGAAAACAAACAAGAAAGTTAAAGTCGCTTACAAATCGGTTGCCAAATTTAGTGACTAATTTATAAAATTAAATAGATATATTTAATAGATTAACGCCCATTGCACAAACCTCGTTTCACTTTATGAACGAGCATGCAAAATATGATAAATTATAAAAAAATGTTGTGGTACATACTTTTCCGGGGCGTGACAAGCGTCTCCTGTGTGGAGACCACAATGGCCTTATCCCTGGCTGAGAGCAGTATCGACAAGCAGGCCAAGTTCTCCTCGCGTGGATTGTGAATGGTGCGCACCAGCGTCAGGAGGCGCACACAATGCGGATCTGACTTGGGATCGGAGAACTTTTCCACACAGAACCACGTGGAATAGCTGAGACCCGTTTGCGGCGGAAAGATGCGATCGCCGGCACCGATGCCGCCAATCGTATTGGCATCGATGGTGCCACCCGCTGTGGCCGTGGCCTGCGGCGCCAGCGACGGTAGGTAGAGGCAACCGAAGCCCTCGGCGGACATGTCCAGCTCGACGAACGGCGGCAGCGTGCTGGAGCCGTGTGCACGAAAATCGCGGGGCGTTGTCATTGAAACCAGCGTCTTGATGCGTGTCAGTGGCACCGGCCCGCCCTGGCGGTACGGCTGCTGGAGATCAATGTCCGCGCAGGAGAGCGGCTCACCAAGGCGCAGAAACTGGCGCAGCTCGGTGGGTTGGAGCGCCTGTGCCGCCAGGCGTTCCAGTATGTACTGCATGGGCACGTGCAGCGGATGCAGCTCCTCGGCGAGGGCGCGTCGCGTCAGCCTCAGCAGCTGCTCGGCCAGTCCGTGATCGCACATTATCTGCTGATTGCGTTCGCTGCGCACCAGCGACTTGATGATCTCGCTGAGGTACACCTGCAGCTGGATGGCCTGCAGCGGTGCCGCATCGTGCTGCACGCCCGGCAGCAGCTGCAGCATGCACAGGACAACGCCGGGATGCACGATGCGCGGCTCCGGTGCGGGCTGTGTTAGATTCAATTGACTGGGATGCACTGGTGCCGCCAGCTCCTTGCTGGGCGAGCGCGTATGTGACGCCGAGTCGCTAAAGAGCGTTATAACGCCGCTCAGATTGGGCGACTCAAAGTTGTCCAAGGCGATGCTGTAGAGCAGCCGAAACACCACACAGATGTAGGACAGAGAACTGGGTATATCCTCGTCGAAACTGTAGGGATTCAAATTCGATTTTAGCATGCCAAAAGTACTTCAGTAAGCTCACCTGAAGCTCAGTATGTCCCCGCTGAATACGTCATGGTAGTACTTGAGTAGCGACTGCTGCGGCTCGTAGCTGCCCGTGAAATCCTGAAGCGTTGTGCCGTTGCCGAAGCAGCCCAGGAGACGCAACGTGTCGCACAGGGAACTGTTGCAGATCTCCTGATGAAAGAATTTGGCGTTCGCCGGCTCGAAGCGCATGGCGGTGGCCAGCGTCTGGCAAACGATCTGCAGCAAGAGTATGAGATCGTGTTGGGCAATGCCCGGCTGTGACTGCGCCATGCTGCCATCCAGGGAGACAAACACGCTGGTCAAGTAGACAAAGCCGCCAACCTTGCGGAAGACGGTGCGCGTCCGATGCGAGTCCTTGAGGCAGCCGAGCAGCATATTGAGTATCTGTATTTTAAATTCCACCTGATTCGGACAGATGCTGTGCATCATGGAGAGTATATAGAGCATATCATCATCCCCACCGGCGGAGAGTATCAGCTCGCGAACAATGCCCAGCGCCTGGGGACGGCAATGCTTGTACTTGACCAGCTCGTGGATGCACTTGGCACCGCCGTATTCCCGAAAGATTTGCGCATTATTGCTGGCGCCGCCGCCCAGCAGCATTGTTAGTGCCTCCAGCACAAGTTTGCCCAGTGTATCGAGCAGATCCTCCTGCTGATCAGCGGCTGGCTGCACCACCAGGGAATCATCACCGTTGGTTATCTCTTGCACATGATCCGCATAGCGATTCAGGCAGCTGACGAGGATTTCCAGTATGCCCACCTCGCGGTACACATCCTTGAAGACGCTATTGTGGCGCAGTATGTTGAGCAGTGTCTTGAGGCAGAGGATGCTGCACGCCGTGGACTGATTGTGCTTGAGCAGCAGCGACAGGCTGATCAGCTCCTTGCAGGGCACAAATTTCAACTGAAAGACAATAAACTCGAGCAGATCGTAGAACTTCTCCTGGATTTGTGGACTCTTCTGGTGTATGCGCTCCGCAAAAGTGCTCAGCGTTTGCTCCGATTCGAGTATAAAATAATTGGCATCCTCCGAGTGATAAACCCGCGATATGGCATCCAAAATGGTGCAGCACAGCGCAGGCGTCGTTGATCTGAGGAAGACCGTTTGCAGCACCTGAAATGCGTACACATTCCGGACGCATGTTTCCCGGGAACTGGCCTGAGGCAGCTGGAAATTCTGCAGCTTGAAGACCGTGTTGAACTGGGCGGCAGGCGGACGCAGCTCGTAGAAGCCGCACATGCACAGCGATGAGATCATTAGCACCAGGTTGCGTATAGCCGCCTGGATATCCAGCGTTTGACTGCGCGCATTGTCGAATCTGTGCAAGGAATTTTTTTTTAAATTACAGAATATTTTCTGATTAAGCGGCTTACTTGAGCAAAAAGTCGCTGAGAAATATGTAACCCTGGGAGGCGCGAAAGTCGTCCAATAGTATCTGTGATACCTGACTAGAGTCCTTGAGAAAGCAGAAGACGGTGACGAACATTTCGACAATTTCCAGTGGATTGCCAAACGTCAAACGCTGCATGTTGTCCACGCAGAGCGCCATGCAGCCCTTGGCTGGAAAATGCAGAAAGTTAACCTTAATTTGCAAAGTTCCTTTTAAGGATTTACTCACAATGTATATAGGTGACAACGGCATCGGTTAAGCCATGCCTGGAGATGGTGGTCAGTATCTCGGCCGCGTTCTTGCGCCACACGATATTTTGCATTGGACAGGGCGAGGTGATGGCCGAGAACAGCAGCGTGAGATCGTCCATGCGAGCCAGCTCCTCAGCCGGATACGGATACGAGCACAGCTTAACCAGCAGCTGCACAAAAACCTTTTGCAACAAAGTGCGACGCTCTTGAGCATTAAAATCGCTGACACTCGCACCCTCAGCAGGCGGAGGATCGTCCTCCACTTGAGGCAGATCGAAAAACAGGTACAGACACTTGACCAAAGTCGAGGGCACCGCTGCAGCTGTCATGACCTGGAAGAGAAATATAGAGAAATGGGTTTCAAATTAATAAATGTAGGTATAACTTGGGAAATAAATAAATATATAATGGATAATGGATATCTTAATTTGATTTTATGCGATTTTTGCCTAAACATTTTGCATATTGGAACATCCAGAGGACCTTTTTTTTTTTAAGAAATAGAACATGTTCCTAACTTGCTAGACATTGATATTAGTCATTACGTGAATGAATAAAATAAATGCAATTAAGTATACAAACTAGGCATATTCACTAGAAAAATTTTTTAGTGACATTACATATAGAATAAAAAATACCCCAGCGATAAAATGTGCCAATTGTACATATAAAAAGCTATTAAATTATTAATTCTATTAAAATCGTTGACATTCAAGGCAAAGAAATGATAAATATAGAGGTCAGCTTCTTAAACACTTGCATGTATACTAAACAAGTGTGAAATTGTAACTGATAAATTCATATAGTGCATATAGTCAGCAAATTTAAATCAGGAAGCAACTGAATGCAGAAGCTGAATATTTCTTATATACAAATTTAGTAAAATATCATAAGAGCCTGTATTAACCTGTATTAGGGAGACATCGCCATTGGCCAAGAGATTCAGTGTGGCCAGCAGTAGCCAACCGCTGCTGGTGTCCTCCGTTGTTTCCACCTCGAGAAACTTGACAATGGCTATGGAGGCAGCCTCAGTGCTTTGATTCGATGCACGTTTCCTGATCTCGCTGACCATCAGGCGCGAGACCTGCTGACAGAACGCAACCACATCCCAGAATTTTTCGCTCATATCGTTGGCCGGGCAGCTGCTAAACACCTGTTGCAATAAACAAACACAATTTACATTTTTCACACACAAATTAACAACTTCCACTGACCTTGCAGAACAGTGGCAACATTTCATAGAGTTTGCCATCCCGTTCGTTCTCGCTCAACGGCTCCTTGGGATGCGTGTACTCATTGAAGAGCTTCTTCAGCGTGGCCAGGCTCATTTGGATCCGTGCATCGAGCAGCGCTTCCTCGCTGCTGCGTCCGTTTGCCGCGGCACTGGCGCTGCCCGTGTTGTTGCTGTTGTTGCTGCTGCTGCCGCCGTTGTTGCTGCTGTTGTTGCTGTTGGCGCTGGCAGCGCCGCGCAGCTTGCGCATAACGTTCATGTTGTTGTTGCTGCTGTTGCTATTATTGTTGCTGCTGCTCAAACTGTAAATGCGCAAAACAAACAGTAGAAAATCACATCATCAGCGCTTAATTGACATTCAACACAGTTTACAAATCAATTGCTTTGCCCACAACAATCGCACCCGCTTTAAATTTAGCTTTAGCTTTAACTAGCGACGACGCTGACGGTGATTCACCAGCGCACTGAACAATTGTCTGTTGTAGGTTTTGCTTTACAAAATTCTTTATTATTTATTTATTCATTGTTCGCTGTACACCCAAAAAAGGGTATACTCATTTCGTGTAAACATTTGTAACGGGCAGAAGAAAGAAAAAAATGTCCTAGATAAATATCAATATTAATTCATGATTTGTTGAGCATATTTCAGAAACTTTTAGATTAATTCACTTTTAGGATATATTTGCCACGTTGCTCCAAAATTACGAAAAATATAATTTAAGTACTACAGCTATGCACTTTGGTTTGGACATATGAAGCAATTTCATAAATATCATACAATTAATTTAAAAATCAGTCAAGAATTTATTTTATTGTTTTATCTATTTATTTTAATACTAATTGAAAAGAGTTGAAGATAGAGACTTGAAACTTGAAATATATATAGGTACATGTACCCGATATGTACAAATAAGGTTTATCTATTTTTTGTATGGCTTTTATAGGTCTGAATGCAATGTGAGTCACGATAGAACACGACTGTATTCAGGGTATCTCCCAGTCGGGCACTCTTACTTGTTATCATTAAGGCGGAATGTTTATTAAAGCGCCCAGCCAAGTGAACGAACGTGCGAACGTTGCCACTGTGTGTGTGTGTGTGTGTGTGTGTGTGCGCGCGCGTGTGTGTGAGTGTGTCAGAGCTCAATGAATGTTTAAGCGTGGGCGCCGCAACGCTTTGTTGCGAGTTCGAGTGGGGTTAAGTGAACACATGCCGTTGCTTTAGCCGCGTATCAATAAATCAAGCACAAATATTTACGCTGATTGTGCAAACAAAAATATGCGACAGCTGTTTGCAGTTTACTTTAAGCGCAGTTGTTTGCTTGCGATTTGCAATACGTTTTATTTGCTTTCTTTTAATATTTTTTCGTACACTTGCTGCCAACGCATTTGGGCCATTTGGTTGGCTGCAGCAACTGAGACTGAGAAACGGGCACAGCTAACGGCTGCTCGCTATTTCTTTCATTACACACACTTTCGTTGCGCGCTCTTTGTTTTGCTCGTGTCAATCGCGATGCTACGACAATTTTTATTGATTTTTCTGCTCTCTGGCGCTCTCTGGTGCTCTCTTGCTGTGTCCAGCGGAGCACCGTTGCTCGAACAGCCAATTGAAAATTTTCACACACATTTTTCACCCAGTTTGCACAAGTTTTGGCACTTACTTTTAATGCACATGTTTAGCATGGTTTTTGTTTTGCGTTTTTCATCAGTTTAACGAAATAAATTCGTTTGTTTTTCCATTGAAAAATACGTTTTGTTGCACACGCACAAATTGGTGTTTAATAAAGGAGAACGATATTTACGTGACTTGTTAGGGCTGGTACAAAGTATCGCAGGCATCACGTGAAGGGTCACGGTATTTGTATGAAACTTTTGCATGTATATTCTACGATTCAAACATGTTCTATATAATAAAATGTACATTGTTTAAACAATATTTGAAGCAGGAGTGCTGATTTCCTTATATTTGTTTACAGTTAACCGTGAGAGTTTAAATTAAAAATCACGATATCGCTCATCACTGTTGCCAGCTGGCTGTGTTGCAAAACGGCACATTTTGCTCTCTTTGTGCGCGTTGCCAACGCACTGTGCTTGGGTGTGTGTGTTGCCAATCAAAGTAAATTGTGATTGGCGCGCTGTTTAAATTTGAAGCAAATTGTCATATATTTGTATGTTTACGACACTTATCGAAATAAATATATTTACGCATTTGGGGGAAAAATAAAAACATCTTAATAAACCGGAATGGAACGTCATAGTACGTTCTCGATTGCATCAGATGGAGGATCATCTGAAGACCCCGCTGATGCGGTTTGTATAATGCCGCCACGTCCGGGAACCGCGCCCAAGAATTTCCAGGAGCTGTACATACCGCGCGAACAATTGACGCCCGTCAACTTTCCGATACAGGAGGCGCAGCGTTGGCTAACGCTCGTGGGCAAAAACGGCAAAGTCTATCGCTTTCCGCTGCCCACAATTCTGCCCAAAGTGATCCAGACGCGTTTCGTGCCCAAGGGCGAGCTGCCCAAAGATGTGGCCGTCGACCGCCGCCGGCGACAGTACAGCAAAATCAATCTGATCGAGGAGCTGAAAAAGGCCGGCCTCACCGATGACATGCTGCAGCCGACCGAAGAGCAGTACAACCTGATGTCCGAGTTTGCCTTTCCGCACAAGTTTCCGCTCAGCTACTTCGATGACAGCAACTACGACATCAGCTCGCCGGCGGCCTGGTTTGAGCTGGGCGTGGTCGGCGACGTCCACTACCCGCTGCCGGCGCGCGCCTATCTGCCCTACAATCGCAGCTTGCGCAGCTGTCGCTGGGTGACCGCCGCGGTCACCTCGTACAACGAGAAGACGCATCTCTGGTCGCTCACCTCGATGGACGACGAGTGCACCTACGAGGTGCCCAAGCTGCAGTTCATGTTCCTCGCCGAGGATCCGCACAAGTACATTGAGCGCCTCAAGTCCGCCGTCCACGAGCGCCACAAGGGCGAGCAGCTGATGCTGATGGAGCTGATCGTCGACTGTGTGCTCCACGACGACATCGAGTCAACGACCCTCCAGAGTTTCGGGCCCATCGAGCAGCTGCTCCAAAAGTCGAAGGCCTCCGAGCAGGCGAAGCGACGTCTGCGCTCCGAGGTGAACATCGTGTTCGAGCGTTTGATGGCGCTCTACGAGCTGGAACAGTTCATCATACAGATGCCCAAGGAGTTTCCGCAGTTTCGCAATATTTCTCTGAAGGAATTTATGCCCACGGCCGCGCACGTTGACTATGCGGATGAGGAGCGACGTCTGCTGCAGGCTTTGGGCGTTGATATAAAAGAGCGACGGATTGGCTGGCTGCGGGCCAGTCTCTTTTATTGCGTGGGCGGCATTGAGGCGATGATGGGCGTGGCCGGCGAATGCCAACACATCGAGACACTGAGCATATTCGTGTGCAACTTCAATAAGCCAACGGCCCTGCTCGATTTCCTGCAATCGCAGGAGACGCACAGCGACAGCGTTTCGACCTTCCTGAAGGTCTACTGGCCACAGCAGCTGACCTCCGTGATCACCCTGGTGCTGCGGCCCCTTGGCAAGGGCTGGCTGGACATCTCGCTGAGCAACTGGACCGTCTACGACATGTGCAAGATCTCGCGTTTCATCTTGCAGGTGAAGTTTCGCATGCAGGAATCCATGGAGGTGCTCCTGCTCAAATCGCTGATGAACTTCTCGTCCCTGGTCTGTGATCCCTGTCGCCAGTTCCTGTCGCTCAAGCCAAACTACAAGTGGACCAGTAACTTCATCGATACCGAATTTCCCTATCCGAAGCCGGTCTTTGCATTGACCATTGGCATCAACGAGGACCGCAAGGTGTTCTACACCACAAATCCGGATGATTTTCAGCCAGCCCTAATGGACATCTTCAAGCGTGGCCTGGAGAAGACATCGGGTGTGCGGACAATCGATGCGGATGTGATGTCCAATTTGAAGTTCGCCCACAATCTGTACATCCTGACCGTCGAACTGATCGAGGATAAGTATATCGAACAGAACGAACTGATGCGCATTTGTTATGCGAAGGCGGCGCTGCCGCTGAAGGCGTACGCCCGGGAATACGAGAGATTCGTTGACTTCTATTCGCTGAACGTGGTCGAGTTTATGAAGGAGTATGCGGCGGCTAGGAAGCCCTCGTCGAAGGTCAAATGGGATATTTTGGAGTACAAGCGTCAGAAGGAGGAGATTCGTGAGATATTGCCCGCTTTTATAACAATCGGACCCTTTCAGATCAACGTGGACACCTTGAAGCAGTTCCTCATCAAAAAGTACACTGACCTGGTGCGACGGATTTTCGAGTATTATGTGGATCGCATGTACGAGACAACCGAACTGATCGTGGAGCGCTGCCAGGAGGTGTTCCACAAGATCGCGATGCGGCCCGTCAGCATCGAGCATCTGTTCGAGATACGCGATTTTGGGGCGACCGTACCGGACGTTGTTGACAATATCCGTGGCGATATACAGATCATGTGGATGGAGTACGATATGCTGGACAGTTTCTTTTACAATCTGAGCGATAATCAGTTTGCCATGAAATGGAACGCCTTCGCCTGGCCACATCAGATACTGATGCGGCTGTCCACGCTGAAGGAAGAGCAGAAAATTGATATTGAGGAGTTCCTGCGCATGCATTATAGCGAGTGCCAGGGCTTTGAGGAGCGTCTCGAATCGCTTAACGATGAAGTGCAGGCCTTCTCGCTGGCCTTCAATCCCAACCGTGCACAGGAAACATCGGTGGATATCAAAAAGACCTGGGCCCTCATCCGGGAACTGCAGCAGGTCGGCCAAACACTTCAATATCGACAGGAACTCTTCGAACTGGAGCCGCTGTCCACTGAGTTTCTGACCAGCATCATCGAGAGCTTTCAGCCGTATAAGCAACTTTGGTACGCCTGCGCCAATTTCATTAAGCTGGAGGATGCCACCCTGGGCAATCCCATTGCGCTGCTTGATCTGGACGAGGTCTGGACGAATCTAATGAATCTGCGCAATGAGCTCGTCGAATCGCTGGTTAATTTCGCAGAGAAGCCGGAGATCATGGAGGTGGCCTATGTATTCATTGGTAAAATCGATGAGTTCGTTCCAGTTTACAACAGCGTCAAGGATCTGCGCAACGAGAACTGGATATATTTGCACTGGATGGAGCTGAGCAAGGTCATTGGCAACGAAATCAAGTACACCGCTGCGCTAAATTACCAATATCTAATACGAAAGGGCATCCTGGACTTTTTGCCCGAGGTGCATGACATTTCCGAAAGGGCCACCAACGAGGCTGAGGAAATTTTACGTGCATTCGAGGAGGAGGAGCGCCGCAAACAGGCCGAACGGGATGCTATCCTGTTGCGCAAACAGTTGCGCAAGTGCCGCAGGGATATTCTCTAACAGATTCGATCCTCTGCCCTATCGACCTCTTCATGTATTGTAAAAGTTCAATTCATAAATCGAATTTTGCTTGAATAATTCATATTTCTTACAATTTTATCATCCATATATGTAGGAAATCTGTGTTTATTCCTTGATGTTTTTTTTTTAATTTCGGCCTATGTCTTTCATATGCCACATTTTCAGTTTTATTTAAAGTGAAGATCGCCCTTCTATGTGATTCTCATGCTTTCAATTAATGTTGCGTTTTCTTTTGTAATTTTTATATAAGTTCTTTCCCTAATATTAAATATAGATAGATACGTTGGCCAATAGATTGCGGTTATAAGTTTCATCTAGTTAGCGTCCTGTTAAAACTTTTTGACCCAAAGCATGATTTCATTTAATTTTTATGTAGTTGACTTAACCGTTTCTTTTTTCACTCGGTTCCTCTAGCTCTTTTAAAACTCTTTCTCCTAAATACTCACACTCTTTCACTAACTGTCTAACACAAGCCCTTCTATGCGATTTTCATGATCTCAAGTAAGGTTATTCTGATTATAAATTTTTTCTTTGTATAAATACAGTATGTAAAACTAATAATATTTTAAACATTTTTTATTTAGTTTTGAAAACTCATTTTGGTTATCTTTCCTACATTTTTTTGAATGAGTCGAAAAATTTCAGCCAAAATATTAATTATAATCAAGACCGATGTTGTTATTTATTATGAACGAACATTGCGAAGTTGCAATTTTGTTTTTAGAAATAGTGCAAATAATTCACCACGTCTAGAAAAAGCAGAAGGACTAGAAATGTTGTTAACTTTCACCTGCAAACAGCAGGATCATTAGCGATATAATCCAGATCATTTTATCATTGGGGACTTTTGGAGTGTTTGAACCGTTTGGTCGCTTGTCCTGGGCCTTGAAGAACATCACGGATACGGCCAATGGCAGTTCCACATGCTGCTCGCCCGCATCGAACTCCAGGTCGTGTCCCCGGCCCAGGACGAGACGCGCATGCTGAAGGACACTCTGGTGGGGCACGCGGCCCTCGAGCAGCGTCAGCTCGGCCACGTGGAACTCGTAGCTGACGCTGAGCAGCATGTTGCGGCAGCTGAGGCTCTGCTGCTGCTCATCGTAGACGCCCTGCACGGGCGGCAGCTGCTGACCATCAGCCAGGCTCAGCTTAAGGGGCAGCCACTTGTCCGGCTGCGGTTTGCCCAGCTGCGAGACGAACACCTGGCCAAGATCTTCGAGCCGCGTGCAATTGTTCGGCAACAGTGTGCGCCAGATGTGCGCCTGCAGCTGCTGGCAGTAGTCCGTCCGATTGTCGAGTGCGGCCAGCAACTGACACTGCCTGGCCACATCCACACCAAAGCCGACCACGTTCCGCTGCTCCCAGCTGGTCGGGCAGGGCGCCAGCCAGTGCTGATGTGGCCCGCTGACATTGCCCCGGAAGTAGTCGAGTTCCGTTTCGCTGTTATTGTGCAGCGTGGCCAGCAAAAGCGGAGCACCCTGCACATAGCCAAGTGGCCCCGAGCTGGGTCTGGCCGGGATCGGGTTGATGGACTTGTAAATTAGCGCATAGCTTAGCCAAAGCGGTTCGTGTTCCGTCCGCACGGCGGCTTCCTTCAGCAGCAGCTTGGCCTCCAGAATGTGTGTGTAGTTGTGCACCAGCTGCAGCTCAATGCTGTCCACCAGCATGTCCAGCTGCGTCTCATTCCCAGCCAGACAGACCAGCTTTGGCTGCAGCAGCAGCTGCTGGCAGACTTCTATACCAATCCCGAACATCTCCGCACCGTCGTCCGGGTCACGCGGCCTGGACAGCAACTGGTGGCTGCTGGTCACATTCAGCAGGCTCCAGAGGCTGCCCTGCAACTGTGCCGCATCCGCCATGAGGCAGCTGCTCCGCATTGGCTGCAGGTGCAGCAACGTCTGCCGCAGCTGGCAATTGGCGCTCTCGAACGCAATCGGCAGCTCCAAGCTGGCCAATTGTCTGCTCTCCGGCTGCCAGAGCTGCAGCGCTTGCCCAAACTTGTAGTGTGGTGTAAATTGTGGGTGTGGCATCTGTGTCTCATAGGCGCCCAGCAGTTCCGGCCATTTATTATACTGTGCGGCATCGAAATTGCTGCTTAGAGTCTGAAAACAAGATCAAATAAATACCGTGGCAAATATTTTAATGAATTAATCAATTGGGAACGTTGCCATTCAAAGTTTTATTTTTTTTGTTTTGGTAAGCAATCGGCTTTGCAATTTGTCATATGATACGAATTTTCGTGGTTTATTTGCCCTCAAGATTTATATAAGTTTAATTGATGGGAGCACTATTGTATGTATTCGAAAATTTTTACATGAATTTGGACCAAAAATTTTATTTTCAAACTGAAATGTAGAATTCATCTAGACACCGAACCATGAAAAATCGGTTGAGTTTTGGCAAAGTTACGACTGGGGAAAGTTGAGGCCTATCTTTATATGGGAACTTTGTGATATATATTCGAACATTTTTTACATAAACTTGGACCAAAAATTTTATTTTTAAACTGAAATGTAGAATTCATCTAGACCCCGAACCATGAACAAAAAGACCATCCTTATGAAAATCGGTTGAGTTTTGGCAAAGTTACGACTGGGGAAAGTTGAGTTCTATCCTTATATGGGAACTCTAGGGTATATATTCGAAAATTTTTTACATGAATTTGGACCAAAAATTTTATTTTTAATCTGAAATGTAGAATTCATCTAGACACCGAACCATGAACAAAAAGACCATCCTTATGAAAATCGGTTGAGTTTTGGCAAAGTTACGACTGGGGAAAGTTGAG
>SCDY01000257.1:0-89277 GCA_004143825.1 Drosophila micromelanica
ATTTGGGCTTATCACGAGCATTTCTCACATAATCAAACTCGTATACATAATATTTTTTGATAATCATGCTTACATATCAGCATTTAAATCGGGCATTCGAATGCTAAGCAAAACTCCCAGCTACTTGAAATGGCCATTTCATCAATTACGTTTTTCTATTTTGGCTAAGAAAGCTCTATTTTGCATACCGTATTTATCTTATTAAGACTATGCCTTCCTGGAAACTGCACAAGTACATTTTCTGTTTAGTTTATTTTTTTTCAACGTTAGGCTTATATATTTTGTTTTTGTGCTATTAATCAGAAATTTTTTAGCTTCTTTTTTATTAGCCAAGGCAAAATATTTTTTTTTTTTTGGATTTGTCCGTTAATCGTTAACTCAAATTCTAATTTTTAAATACAATTTAAAAATTGCGAATTTATATATTGCTCTTAAGTTTTGTCACACTGAATTTGTTATAGAGTTATGTTTAGTTTGTGTTTGTAGATTTATTGAATTTTTTTTGTTGAAAATTTACCTTGATTGTTGAATTTTGTTTTTCTTTTTGGCCCTCTTTTGGCTAAGCTAGTTTTAAAGCTTAAAACTTTGTTTCTATTATTTATGTCTTACATTATTTTTCATGTATTTTGAGAACGAATCTCGATGCTCCGTATGTAATAAAAAATCATTACATATTGTACTTAAAAAACGCCTTAATTTAAAAACAATATATTATATTTTGTACACATTGCTAAAATACATACTATTTCAAACAAATATATACATATAGCAAAACAAATTGTTTTCAAAATTCTTATTGTTATTATTATCTTGAAATGCCTAACCTTAAATGCTTAAGCAACACTAACTTTGCGCTTCCCATGCTGATACTTGCCAGTTAGACGAATATCAAATATTAAATTCAAACGAATTTAAGCATAAATACAATCAAAATATAAATTACTTTATCATGAAACTAAAATACTCTAAATATTAATTATGAAACCGCAAATTGCGTGTTCCAAAATGAGAAACTAAGCGAATATAAACTATTTAATATATAAATACCAACTGGTTGCAATCGATCTAACAATTGTTAATTGAATATATGAATGCGAATAATGCGATAAGGTTATTATTATTTTTTCTGTAATCACTATTTTGTTTTGCCAACTATTAAGTTTTGTGGACGTAAGAATGTATGAGAATAATTACTCACACATTAAGAACCTACAGGGATTTTATGGTAGACTTCAAATAGCGCGAAAGAAACAAATGTTAATATAGCTGCCAACTGCAACTAGTTGAATTTGTTTAGTTTTTTAACGGACCTACACAACAATAAGCAATTTTTAATTAATACAAATCTGAAAGAAACGCGGGTTTTAGGGTAAACTTGGATGCCTCTTAGTATAACGGTTTCTTTTGTAACGTCTAGATTAGTTTATTTTGCCTAGAAACTTGATCAGTTGTAAAGTATATTTTGGTCGGTTAAAACTATATTTAGCAAATGTAAGTAATTAACTATAAATGCTAGACAATTAATCCCGCATAGTTATTATATAGTACACATAATATACACTAATTATAACCAAAAACGCCCGTACATAGTTAATGCCTTCAGGAAACCCTATTAAAGTAAACAGCAATTCACCGACACAAATGATAGAAAATCGCTTTAACAAAAACCACAAATCAGAATGCTTATACATACTTACGAAAATATTTATTTAACCCTATATATACGTGCATACCACTAAATATCTCTAAATACAAGTGTATATATAATGAGAACTAAATCAGGTGTCATCAAAAAGGAAATATACGCGGAATGGAATATGAACATATACAACAAAGTTCGAAATTCATATATTTACCAATCTCATGATATTTCATACACAAAAAAAAAGAAAGAAACAAAATAATCAATTTAAACGAAAGCGAATGAACATATACATAAATACACACGTATACATATAATGAACATATACCTTTAACTAGATAATAAATTGTATATATTTAAAGATATACATATATACATAAAATGGTGCTTTAGCTGAATTATAATATAATTATATGTAATTCTAAGACTTATATACCCAACAAACAAAAATTCGATAAACAAGACAACTTGTTTTCTTAATTGATTTCTTATCAAAAATGTAAGACGAGTGCTGTGGCAGGCAGCACCATTTTATTGTAGCAAGAACAAACAATACTAAATTATAAACAATTTAAACAAGCGTTTTTAACTGCTCAAAAGAAATTAAGAAATACTCAAGCAAATGCAAATCAACAATTTCGATTATGTAAATCACAAACACGGTCATAGAAATATGTCCACTCACACTACGACATACAGACATGCTTAACTTTTAAATAACTAAAATTTATATACTTTTACTAACTACATTAAAAAGGGAATTAAATACTTTTAAAATCAACAATTTTTAAGGCTATTTAGGGGAATCGCCCAGGCTCAAATTGGTACTTAATAACAAAAATTATAAATATATTTTTACTTTAATGTTTTTAACGCTTTTACGAGCAAACTGAATGGCGTTTTAAAATAACAAAAAAAAAAAAGTTAAAGAAATTTTAAAGATTTCCACAAAGCTTTTTCAATTATCATTTAAAAGATAATGTTTTTCTAAATACAATACAAGCTCAGAAACATCAGACATTTAATGTTGTTTACAAATTTAAGAAATTAAGTGTATCAAATGAATTGAATAAAACGAAATGTAATGGAACCAAAATCGAACGCTTCCCACGCAAATCCGATAATATTAAATTTTACCAAAGTAGTCGAAAAGAAAAAAAAACAAACATGGAATATGCAAAGTTCTACACAGTGCACTAAATACTAAAAACATAAGACAAAAAAACACATATGGGTATTTTACAAAACTAATTAATTCATATGTTAATCGACATTTATTTTTAAGAAATTCCACACTATAACTCTAAAATTCATATTTTAAAACTCAGCTAAGGTGAAAGGCAAAATTACCTAATCTTATAAACAGTATCTATACATTCGCTAAATATCTTTACCACGCATTAACTCAACTATGCTAACTATATATATACATATATATTTCTAGCTATATTTATGAAGAATATTTTTAATAAGTAAAATATTTCAGAGCAACATTGAGCAACACAAGCGACATGTGAGACACATTTTGGGGGAACATTAGCAAAACACATTTGCAAATTGAATTTTAAACTAACAATACTTGCACGGCAAAATGTTAAAAAAAAGATAAAGATAAACACAAATGGAGAACACGCAATATGAACGGTTTTTAAAAAGACTATTATACACAAACATATATACACTAAAGAAAAAAATGAATAATAATGATGGACATCACTAAGCTTTTAAATGCAATATTCAAGTACCATATATTTTAATAATGGATAACTTAAACGATAATTGAAGGAGCACAATTACGTATACGAAAACATAACTTGTATGCGTTATTGAAAATTCAGATTGTTAAAGAATAGTGAGATGTAGGATGAATAGTACGTGGGGTATTTTAGCTTCGTCTGGCATCGGTTTACACGATCTATGTCAAGGGAAGCGTTCTAGCCCTAATTCTAATTGATTTTCCCACCTTATATATAGGAATATAAACAAAATTACTGCAGTGCCATTTTAAATAGCTTCCGATAAGTAAAATACATATATATATATACATTTATATTATATATATATATATATATATATATATATATATATATATATATATATATATATGTATATATATATATATATATGTAAATCTAAAGAAAATATATATACATACATGCAACCAATACATAAAATACGTACATACCTAGTATATGCATACATACCAAATTATATATATAAATTGAATAAATTGTTATGAGCTAAAGTTCAAATTGCATTACGGTTATTATGTAAACAAATAAAGCAAATGGAACAAAGTTGAACATATTTTGAGTGCAACATTTTTTGAACTTTTTGATGCTTTTTTGTATAGCATTTTCAAAGTGCTTAAAAGAGACTACAGAACAAATATATATATATGTATATATGTATGTATGTGCCCCATTTTACCCTCTTATACATACATACATATGTATGTACATAGGTCCTGTATTCGAAAGAGCAAAATTAATTTAACAGATCGGAATAGTTAGGCATATTAACTAATTAACAAATCCCATTATCTATAAATATCAACTAACATGATTTTTAATGAATAAACCAACATGATAAACCAAATATATGCGCTTAAGTAATAATTAAAAAAAAATTTATGTATAACAGTAAATTACACACACTATGAATTAAATTAATTTTATCTGCGTATATGTAAATTCATAAACATACTTATTAAAGAGCTTAAAGGAGGCGGCAAAGTAATACAAAAACCCAATTATAATAATTGTTAATGTATGTATTTACATGCTTAGACAGCAACAAATTTAATTGTGTACAATAGAAGCATTATATGATATATATGATATATGTAGATTATTTCTCTTTTTCTTGTTTGGTTTGGTTTGAAAATAACATTATATAATTATATATTTATATAATATGCATTAAAAAACAAGAAACAAGAAAAAGAGAAATAATCTACACAATCTGAAGTGAAGTAAACTCTACAACTACATAACGTGAAGAAAGATCCTTCATGTAAAGTATTATACTGTATTGTTCAGTATAATTTACATATATACATGTGTGAACAGCTCACTAATTACAAATCAAAAGCATATTTAATGTACACAATAATCATGACTGCTAAACTAAACGGATAAATAGTGCATAACACAAAAACATGATAAACCATGATATACCCTCAAAGAGTCGACAATATATGAGCCTGTTAATTAAATAGGTAAACATTATGCTGAGTAAGCAAAATATTGTATAACGAACAAAAGAAGGAATAGATAATAAAGGACACACAGACCAAAACACAATCAGCTTTTTTATTGTGTCGCAAAATAACATTTCTATCTCCGTTTGAAACACGACTTTAGAGTTTATAATGTATATATTTGTGCTTACATATATAATAACTTATAATTTGCTTGACAACAACTTTACATGTACATATAAGGCCTAGCCCAAAAAATGCTCCCTGAATGCCGAGTATTTATTACTTGTTCAATTTTCTCTTGGCAAAGATTTGATAAATTCCCAAACAAGCAGACAGAGTACCAATGGTGCCCACCTGAAAAGTGGACAATTTTCCACCCCAGAGATAGCCCTTGGGTAGAGTGCTGACGGCGTGTACAAAATCAAGTGATATGCGGGCTATGGACATCAATTCCAGTCGATGTTTGGCCAGCGATTTTGTATCAATTGCAGTTGGACTAGAAAATACAAGATGTATTAATTATATTAAAAATACGCACACCTCGACTCACTTGCAGAGCTGGTGACTACGATTGAGTTTCTCTTGATTTAACCAGAAGTTCCGAAGCGTGCTGCAATTGAAATAGATATATATATATATTGTTTGTCTTTCATATAGATATATTACTTAGCATCAGACTAACCGCATTAAATTCAGGTAAACTGATAGCACCCAGAATATAGAGTTGACATTATCCCAACTGTCGGCATGCTTCACATTCACAATTTTGTGCTCGGATAGCCAACATATCTTCTCAATTGGATAATATAGCAAGTCCACAATATTGGCAGTCACGCCCAGCATTGCCATAATGCGATCCGGTTCATTCTCACCCAGACCATACTCCAGAGCGTACTGTATCATGGGTATGTCATCAATAAGCCGAAGCGTTGCTCTCGCTCCAGATATCTTGGAGCTGGCAATTGCATAACGCTTGGCCAAGTCCGGATTGCGCTTGAGATGGTAACCAGCCGCCAGTTTTGCGCTGTAGCACAACGCTTTCATCACCTAAGAAAAGATAAAAACAATTGTACATTTAGTAAACATCTATTATGTTTGTAAATGCACTTCTGTTTATTTACGTTTATATTTTTATTTTTTCTGCACTTTACTGCAATTTATGAAATTGCTTTGCAGTAATAAAGAGATAAAAAAATATCAACGATAAAAAGAACACAGCGAACGCGACAAACATCTTAAATGCGATTTTACACTAAAGTGGTTTTGGTGGCGTCTGGAGAATTCCTTGATGTGCCCTAGTTCTTGGCTGGTTACGTTTTCTGTTTACTTTATGGTTTATTAATACCAATCGGTATTTGTGTTTGTTTGTTTGCGTTACGTCAGAAGACAATCAATAACAATTAATTAATGCACTCCTCGTAAGAGAAATTGTGTCTAAGACATTTAGGCAACCGAAGAACGAGAATTCGGATTCGAACCCCAGGCTAGTCTATGTGCATTTCTTAGCCGAAGGACTTTCCTATTATCTTCAGATACCGTTAAGCCTTCATTATGTGCCTAAATAAATGACTAATAAACAAGTAAATATTAAGTATATCTACGAAATTGGCTTACAAAATAGAAGATTGGGCACTTTTAAAGGAAATTGTTAATTTACAAAAAACTAATTCCAACCAATAACATATACATATATATTTTATGGTTTTGTAGATGTCTCATTTTGCCTGTTATTTTATTTATTCATTTATTTTATTTTATTCATTTTCAGTAATAAAAATATGTATACCATAAATTTAATAACTTAAAAAAAATTAAATTGAATTAAAACCGAACTCAATCAATATTATCGGATATGGACACTTACTAACCTTTCTCTCATAGCTTATAATCTTTTTTACTTCTTGTCGGGTTAATGATCTGAACGCCATAGTCTGTAGCATTATCTTGAGTTGAACGTAGACTAACTGTTCATTCGATAGCATCATCCACTAGCTGATAAAACTGGGGCCCAATGCAGAATACATGTGGAAGGCGCAACAAGAAGTAAGGCAAGGTTCAATAATGCCGCTTCCGACTATGTTCAAGGTGACGAAAACAAAAACCTGTTAGTGCGGTAGATCAAGCCCCTTTAACAGACACACACACACCTAACTGCCACGCTGCATTTTTGAAATACCAACAAAAATGAAACGTTCAGATATAACTATGAATTTTAAAAAGCCTATCTAGTTGGCCAATAAATGCTTACCTTATCGCGGCCGCCATAGGAATCTATAATATCACAGAATTCGCTCACAAACTTTGTTGTGCTGCTCATTTTAATATACTTTATTTATTTAATTTTTTTAATTTTGGTGTTTTCGATATAATAAAGAAAAGGGAGTAAAAGCTACCGCGCAAACTGCCACTAAGCAACAACACAACAAAGGTTACTATTACTACTGGAACAGCTGTGCTTTTGGTATCGATGCACCGCATAAAAACATCGATAGCTTAGCGGCTATCGTGTGCAACACTAGCAAAATATTTGTCACTGTACAGCACTGTTTAGACACACAGCACGGATGTTTTAGCGACTTGCAGGACAGAAGGATTAGGATTCGTTTAAGGACCACGAGCGGAAATATGAGTTTGCCGAATGCGAACAACAACAATCATGCATCATCGCCCATATACAGCAATAAGTCAGTGATAAAGAAAAGTTCAAAAAGCGATTTAATGCGAGCTGCAGTTGGTTTGTGGCTAAAGCAAAAAAATTATGTTGTAAGTAAACTCACAATTAATTTTGATAAATTCATCTGTTTTGATTAATTCATTTTGCAGGGCAGCGAAAAGTTTCGCAGATCCGACTTCATGTTGATGCAAAATAAAAGCCAATTTGCAGTAAACAAAATGCTGGACACCGATCTCCATAGCGGCAATAGTTTCACGTTCTCGAATATCCAGGTAATCACAAACAATCAGCATATGGTCGACCAGCAGTTCGGACGCTTCTCGCAGTTTGTGGAGGCGCAACCGGAGCCATTGCGGCTCGAAATGAAACGCTTCTATGCGCCGATGCTGTGTCATTTGTATCTGGAGCTGTTGAAGGCACGTGAGTCGAAGAGCGCCGTCATGTTTCTTAAGAAGTATGCGCACCTGGTGGCGCCGGTCGATCTGTACGATGCACCACTGCCCACCAAGATCAACGGCTGCTCGGTGACGAATGAGACGCAGCTGTCGAGTGCCACCGACTGTCACATACGGTTTGCTAACGAGGCGCAAAACACTGGCGATACGGAGCTGGAATACTTTATGAAATTGGTACAAATACTATCCGGCTGCACGAAGCTGGAGACCGCTGAGTCGGATCCAACTGTAGCACATTTTCGCGCTTCCAAATATGAGTTGCACACAACGGCCCAAGTGGTGGACAAAATTGGCGCCTATTTGCAGCGACGCGCACATGTGCTGCTAATGAACTTGATCTATACATGGCTGCATATTCACATTGTGGACAATGACCAGCGTCTCTTTACGGAGGATCATCTGCTGGGCATGACCGAAGAACTTGACGTGATAGATGGCTTTGAGGTTGAAGATGTTACCCCACCTAGTGCAACATGCAACATCCGCAACGATCATAAATCCAGCAAATCTGCCGATAAGTCCACTAAGAAACGTCCTGCCGAGGAGACGACCATTAAACTGGAATCTGAAATTAAGACAGAAGGTGGCATTTCTGAGGCGAATGCGCCAACTGTTGATAGAAACAAAATCAACATTGACGCCTGCCTTGATACACTCAAATCCTCCGCAGCACAAATACTAAAGGCCCAAGTAGATTTGCCGTGTTTCTATAGGATCTGCGAAAAGTCGAGTGGGCTCACGTCGGCTCATTTAGATAACAACGAATGCCACATGTTGGCGGGCTTTGATAACTCCTCCGTTCAGCTGTGGCAGCTGAACCAGCACAGCTGTAATGGTAAAAGCTTTTATAGACGTGCTACGCACTCACAGTGCCCTTGGGAGCTCAACAATTGTGTGGACGAAGAGCAGGATGAACTGGACAGCGACGAGGAAGCAATCAAATGTAGTGCTGAGGAGCGGCGCGAGCGCAATAAAGCGCTGCGTAACAAATACTCAGATAACTCCTTGTGAGTATTTAACAATAAACCCTTTAAATAGCAAGTGATAAATAATTTCTATCATTGCAGCAACGAGTATGGCGGATTGAAGATGCGTGGCCACACCAAAGGTGTTACCAATGTGCGTTTCTCGTCTCATTATCCGCTGTTTTATAGTGTGTCCAAAGACTGTACGTTGCGTTGCTGGAGGGCGCATAACTTGCAGTGTGCGGCAATCTATCGGAGTCACAACTACCCCATTTGGTGTGTGGATGAGAGTCCTGTTGGTCAGTATGTCGTCACTGGCTCTAAGGACTTGAGTGCCCGACTATGGTCCCTGGAGCGCGAGCATGCGCTGATTATATATGCTGGCCATACGCAAGACGTGGAGGTAAGAGAGATGTTCTTGAATTGTGTACACAATCTAACAAAACTGTTCTCCCACTAACAACAGTGCGTTGCATTCCATCCGAATGGCAATTACCTAGCAACCGGCTCGGCGGATCATTCGGTGCGTTTGTGGTGCGCCACCAGCGGCAAACTAATGCGCGTTTTTGCCGATTGCCGACAGGCAGTCACTAGTCTGGCCTTTAGTGCCGATGGCAAAATGCTAGCCGTTGCCGGCGATGAGTCTAAGGTGCGCATTTTTGACTTGGCTGCGGGTGCGCAACTGAGCGAGCTCAAGGATCATCCGACCAGCGTTAGTTCTTTGGCTTGGGGTGCATACAACCAGCAGCTGGTCACTGCCTGCATCGATGGCAGCCTGCGATTGTGGGATATTAAAAAGTTAACGCCCATGTGGTAAGCTAATAAACAATTGCAATTGTTTTGAATTAACTATTGTGATCTTACAGCGAAAGCAGCAGCGGCGGCAGCGGCGCATACTCATCATCATCGTCATCGTCATCATCATCATCATCAGCTACAACGAACCGTCTATTGACTTTAAATAGTTCCTGCCAGCGTCTCGTTGATGTATTTTATGGACGCAGTAAAACGCTCTATTGTATAGGCACTTGAAAGTTGTCACCGTAAAAGAGGATAGTTTTTGTTTTAAAATAATTTATTTGAAATAAGTCTGTATAATAAGTATTACTGTTGCTATCAAGTGAAACAATGTGTTTTATCTTTTTCTTGCATTTTTAACAATTTCTAAACTAGCATACGTTCGTATACTCCAAAAAGAATTAATATTTAATCGTGATGCTTTGGATTCCCAGAACACTGCATACAAGTATACATACATAATCATCATCTACTTGTTGTTATGGATCTGCCAGCTTTTCAGCTATATATACATATATATTGTACTGAATATTAAAAGCTGCCTAGAGTTTTTTATTTAATTAACCTAATAAAATGGTTTATTCTATTTGAAATTCAAGATTTACTGAAACGACCATTTTATTACATATTTATTATTACTATATGCATGTGCATGTAAGCATATGTACATTATGTACACACAATGATTTTGGACACTCGCACAGCCCATTGGAACAAAACATAGTTTACTTAAATGATATCGATTTGTGGTTACAGAAGCAATGTTTTTTTTTTTTTTTTTTGCTTTTTACAATTTTTATGCATAATCAACGATTGGCATTAAATCAGCGATATTAAAGTGATTTCATGAGGAGTAGTGGGGATGATAATTGTTTTAACAAAACGCTACACTATTCGACTTGCAAACTTAAGTTCTATATACTTGTATAGTTATATATCAATATTTAGATCTATAAATATGGGTGTAGAACATGAATAAATAAATTGGTATGTATTACATATAATTTTGTCACAGTCGAACATATTGATACTCTAACAACCTCATCCATTTTTATGAATATTGGAATTCAATGTGTTGAAGAACAGTCCTGACTACAACTACCTAAACAATGTTGGGTGTTATTCATAACAAATGAGTATAATGTCCATCCGATTGTAATTGATTGGCTTTAACGTTTGTGACGTCCGCGTATCAACTGCAATGCCTTTGCCATCAATGGTGCTTTCTTGTTGCGCATTGGAGCCGCAGCTGTGAATCACAAATTTATAAGCATTAATGTTTATACTAATAATCTGTAATAAGAATAGTCACTAACCAACTTGCGCAGTGTCACGCGCTGCGCTAAGCACACGAAGTCTCGCATCGCCCACCTTAGCCGCATTGGGTGTGACACTCGATAGGGCTGCCACGCGTGCCGCTGGCGTGGCTATGAGTTTGCCCTTAGTGCCATATTGCTCTTGCTTTCGCTGTACATTGCGCGGTGGCTTTACCATTGAGTCAACAAATGCCAATTGGGTTTTGCGTACGGGCGCCTCGCTAATTTTCTGTGATGCTTTTATGCTCTCGGCTATAGTGCTCAGTTTGCGTTCCTTTTCCTCCTCGCAGCGCTGTTAATATGCAACCCATATAATTATTATTATTTATATAGCTTAGGCTGATATTACCAAAAACATTTCCCGCCACGTTTCCATTTCCTCCCTGCGTTGACTACGACAATGTCGCTGTACATGCTTCTGCCACAGCACATCGCTATCCTCCATAAGATAGGGATTGTACTCCTCAACGTTCAGTAGTTGATGTGGAGTGGCGCGCTCCAGCACTGGACGCAGCACATCAAAGGGCACACCACCCGTATATTCCAGAGCTACATAATGCAAATACAAAGCAAGAAAATGAAATGCCTTTTTCGACTAATTGTTACTGATTATTTCCTTACCGTCAATATTCTTTTGCAGCACACGCGTGCAAAGATCAAATAGTGACGGCACCTGCAGTATTTGTCCAGTTCTTACGCCTGAGTAGATTTTAGTGCTACACAAAAACCGGAGAATATAAGTGAGATTATGGTTAACGGATTAAAGTACAAATAACCAACCGCATTGTCTTAGATGAAATGCCGGCTGCTAGTGCTTCAGACTCATTAAAGTTGCGAGGCACCCTGGGCGCACTGCTGCCGAGGCCATGATTGAAGACCACATCCATGACAGTTTGATTCAACGGCATGGGCTTGTAGTTGTTGGATATTGTGGGCAATTCTAAAGCTATGCTAGGATCAAGCGGCTCTAGTTTAGCTGTCGAAGCTAGCAGTTCGGGTTTCTAATTGAATTAAATTAAACATTTTATACATATACATATATATACGGATTTTAAATGATGCTTTTTTACCTTCGTAGTAGTGTGCCTGTTGCTGCTGCTGGATATTGTTGATGTTGTTCGTTTAGGTAAACTGGAGCTAGAAGAAGGTCCACTTGATGTTGGCTTGCTGGGCGTCTTGAGTTTGTTAGTATTCTTCTTGCCACTCATTGGCATGTTAAGCATACCAAGCACGTCGTCAAAGTTGGCCCCCATGCTGGAGTCAAATTCATCAGCGGTCTCCTTCTGCTCAACTGCATCCGCCTTGGGCTTCGTTTTGGACACCTTTGCTTTGGGCGAATCATCGTCTTTAGTACGCTGTGGACTGCGTGCTCGCTTGGATGACTTGGCGGACGTTGAGGAAGATTTGTGTTTGTCCGATTTCTCTTTGGCCACCTTTTGCTCGCTGTCCTGCGGTTTGTCCTGTTTACAAAATAAGTATTTAAACATAGAATTATAACAACTACATGATTTATATCTCACCTCTTTGCTTTTCTCATGCTTGGATTTGCTGAGATCGCTGCTTTTGTGGCTGCTATGATGCCGTTGCTTGCTGCTGCTGCTGCTGCTGTTGTGATGGTTGCTCTCACTGCTGCTCTTGTGGTGGTTGCTGCTGATAGGCTTCGTAAGGGATTCCTTTGGCTTCATATGCTCGCTGCTGCTGCTGCTGCTCTTTTGCTCTTTACGGTGCCTGTCACTGTCCTTTGGCTTCGACTTGTCGTGACTAGTGCTTTTGTGTTTCTTGTCGCTGTCCGATCTGCTCTTTGAGTGACTTTTACTGCTGCTGCTGCTGCTCAATTTGTTCTTATGCTCGCTGCTTTTGGAACGTTCTTCATGCTTCGACCTGTGCCTGTGACGAGAGTCTTCGCCGCCGGAGGAGTTGCTGCCTTTGTTCTCTTGATCCTGATCCTCTTCACTAGAGCGCCGACCATTTGATCTGTTTGAATCCTCCTCATTGCTAATAGTTTGTGGCGCAGGCTCTTCCTCAGCGGCAACCATAGCCTTCCATTTTGTGACTAGAGTTTTAGCAGCAACGCCCACCTCTCCGTTAATCTTTCGCAGGGCATTAACCGTTTTTCCAATGCCCGTTTCCTGCAGGTGCTCGAATGTGATGGGCAGGTTAAACAGCTTTGTGATGCAGTGCAGCAGCTTCGGGAACAGGTAGAACCGGATACACATAGAAACGCATACAGATTAGATAAGGGTCTGTTTTAAAGTGTGTTTTAAATTAACAGTATTTATATAGTCAACATTTGGACCTATTAAAATGCGAAAAAGCATTTAAACTACATAGTGAGACTCAGCTGTATTAATTATTTTTAAATACATATTTATATTTACATAAATACAAATTTATTTTTGTGTGTATGAATATATCACGTTGCCAGACAGATTATTATCTTACTTATTTTTAGGTTAAACTTCTACCAGATAAAATAGTCGGGTACGCCTGACTTGGAGGTACCCTGAACCCGATGATCCATAATTTCAAACATTTCAAACTCACATTAAATAACTTTCTCTTATAGTCTCCAAGAAAACTAAATATCAAAATCAATTTACAATTTTAAGGCTATAAAAGTGAGTGATAGTATAAAAAAAAGGGGAAGAGAGAGAGAAAGCAAAGGGAAGAGATAGAGAGCACTGAGAGAGAAAAAGATGAGGCAAGCGAAAGAGAGATAGAGACAGGGGAGCAATAGTCAATCTCTGATGAGAGATAGAAGACTATGCAAGATAGAATAACAGACAGGATTGTAAAAAGGACAGAGCGGATTGTGAGAAACAGACCAAGACGAAATTTAAAGAAACAAGTGAGAAGGCTCTAGTCGGGGCCGCCCGACTAGTAGATACCCTGAACCCTGCGATCTGGATCCATAAACATTTCAGCTCGTTTATACATACATACACAAATTAACACATACACACACACATATATACAAATGCACGTAGCACTCAGTTTACTCGGTGCGCGTGCCCTCAGTACAGAAACGAAATCCTTGTTTCCTTCTAAACGAAAAGTATGATCGTTATGAAATTTTCAGGACTTATTAGGGACATCAAAATCTATGTACAAACCAATTTGCAGGTCTGTGGTATTTGATTGGGGGCGATTTTGGGGAGGTATCCAAAATTCAAAGGTATCAAAATCTGCGTATTGCTTACGCAAACATAACGCACTAGTTTAATTTAGTTGGTTCTATCTCTTATCGTATCCGAGATATTGTAAGAAAACCAAAGGTTGTTATCGATTTTTATCGATATCAATGAAACGGATCGAGTTATCGAAAAAAATTATAAACTTGTATTGCTTTTGTAGTTTCCGAGATCGCTGCGTTCATACAGACGGACAGACGGCTGATCAAGAATATATATTCTTTATGAGGTCGGAGATGCTTCCTTCTGCCTGTTACATACATTTCAACAAAACTATAACACCCTGTTTTACCTTTTTTAGAATGGGTTCAGGGTATAAAAAGAGCAAGTGGCAGATTGTAAAATTCTTCAAATAATATTTTTAATACCAGCATTTTAAAAATATACATAACTACTAAATATACAAGCATTTATACGCTTTATCTATGTTTTTGAAAATCGCATAGAAAAGCAATATGTTAAGAGAGCCAACATGAAATAATATAATCATTGCAACACCTTCCACATGCATGTTTCTATTGGGTTCTTGTCTTATTTTGATCATAAATATTTTGTTTTTTTATAAAATAAGAAAACAAAAAATATATATAATATAATATAAAATATTAAAGAAATTCTGATTATGATTGGTTAACCGCTTGCATTTACATGGTTGTCAACCGTATATATGTACGCTTATTTTTTTTATTCACCTGGATGCAAATCTATTTATTAGGGTCTGTGCATGTGCGTATTTATGTACTGCATTTATTTTAACACGTGCATATGCTTATGACCTGGCATTTACCAATTATTTTTTCTTCTCAACGCTTCAACTTGCAACAAAATTTGCACTTCGCAGTACATGTTTTTCACCAGTTTCTAAAATTGGGCACTTGATAACCCCTTAAGTGCTGATGGGATCAAAGCTGGGGAAAACTTACGCGTGTTTCATCCTCGCCATGGCGTTCAATGCTGCGCTGATAGTGACGAACGACATCTGCCAGATTGTTAGTGGACGTCATCACGATGGGCGAGTGCACAAATCTTGCTTGGTTGTAAGCGTTCGGGGCTATGAAAATGGCACGCAGGCAGCCTCACACTTCAACTTTGCCCGTGAGTTGCATAAAACGCAAGCAGATGGGAGGCACAAAACACACACACATACACAAATATGTCTCCCGTATAGGAGCTCTGCTATTGTATTCCTTATCTGAAGGACATAGCTGCATTAAACTTTATTAATTGTGTTTAATAACTATTTCACTTAACTGTGTGACTTTTCACTTTGAATCGTTCGTTAGTCAACACTGGATAACAGCTGACAGCGTCAGTTCAATGCAATCGGGTTGACAGCGCGAATTAGAGTCGCGTTATGTTGGCTGCGGTCTCAGCTGTTTTTCACATTTTACGGTATGATATCGATATACATTGGCCAATCGATACGGCATCAACAACACTACATGTCTTGCAGTGTTGGCAACACTGTGCCCATTTTGTTGTGAATTATTGTTAATTTTTTAATTTAATTTGTAAAAATCGGGCATTCGCGAGCATAGACAGCACAACATTTTCGGTTTAAGTCCAGAATGCGCCAGTTTCTATAAATAACAACAAAAACCAATAGAAAATACAAACGCGCCCGAAACGAAACGTGTTAAAAAATGACCATGGGCGAGCGTGAGCCAACTTCGTCTCTCGTTCTGCCCGTTATACTGAGGCCTATTTTCACACAGGTAAGTTGTCCGAGACTCCACGGGAGCTACGGGGGGCGTTGGCGTTGGTGGTAACATTGCTGGCTGCCCCAGTTAAATGCAATGTTGCGTAAACGTTTATTATTTACAGCTCGAGCGACGCGACGTTGCTGCGGCGCAGTCACTGCGCTCGGCCATACTAAAATCGGAGCAGAACAATCCGGGCTTCTGCTATGACCTCGTTGCGTCGATCGTGCGACGCACCGATCTTAATGTCAACCTAAATGAGGCCGTCTTGCGTTTGCAGGGCAACATCACCGAGGCAGATCGTAAGTTCATATCTTCCACACCTGAAATCTTTCATTTGTTTTCATTTGTTTTAATGCAATTCATTGTGTTTTGTTTTTTTTTTTTTGCACCAATATGTGGCGCAGTAAATGAATATCGCTTGACGCGCACCGAGGAGCCGTTCCAGGAGCTCAATCGAAAATCGGTTGCTCTAAAAGTGATACTCAGTCGCATACCCGACGAGATCAATGATCGCAAAACCTTCCTTGAGACCATCAAGTAAGTTAAAAACACCACATATATATTCATTATAAGTGTAACAATAATATTCGATTTCAGGGAAATTGCGAGCGCCATAAAGAAACTGCTCGATGTGGTCAACGAAATTGGTTCCTTTATACCGGGTGTCACTGGCAAGCAGGCTGTCGAGCAGCGAAAGAAAGAGTTCGTCAAATATTCAAAGAAGTTCAGCACAACGCTGAAGGAATACTTTAAAGAAGGACAGTAAGTATGCCCTTTGTTATCGTTAATTATATTGGGGCTTGTGTGTAAACAGAGGCTAACAAATTCCAAGCATTATCAGCCGGTTTCTTTAATCGCCTGGTATCTGGTTTCTTATCTAACCGTGCGCTTCGTAAATATGATGTCATCCCATTGGTGTTGTGAGCTTGTTTGGCTATCAGTTTATCAATAGAAATTTGTCAAATATGTGCCAACAAAATGCATTTAAAATCGCAATCAAGTGCACGTAAATTATGCTATAATTATTATAAATTTATTACCCTTTGATAGGTAATCCAATTTTACAGCTATACATTTGTTTAAACTGCGTTTTTGCTAATTGCATTTCAAATTACTTTCTATATATTTTCAGACCGAATGCAGTATTCATAAGTGCACTTTTTTTAATAAGGCAAACGAATCAAATTATGCTGACAGTTAAGAGTAAATGCGAGTAGAAAATTAAATGTTTTAATTAATGCAAAACTTAGTGGCATTTTAATTTTATGTTTAACTAACAATTAAACAACACAGCAACCTAATAAGAAGAAAACAAACACAACAAATAAATATACGCATACTAGAGCCGAGAGCAGAAAAAGCCTTCTTGTAATTAAAAAACAAAAATGATAAATAGGCATAATGTATTTAAATAATTGTAATCACAACTAAATTCCAATGCAAACGCAAAACCAACATGAAGAGCTAATACCTTAGCAATTCGAATTTAAACTTTATTTTGTATTTAGTCAATTGTGCGCGCGGGTCTTTTTTGTTTTGTTTTACAATTTATTGTAAATAATTCATTCGTTTTCTGTTAACATATATAAATTTTCTATTTTTTATTTAGGAAACGCAAAAATTAATAAGAATAAATTTATTGCTAGCAAAACACATACAAAAACAAGACAGGAACGTACTATAAAAACAAAAAAAAAAAAAAAAAAAATTAAAGAAAAAACCAATTGAATTTTTAACTGTTTTTATTGTTAGAGTTTGAAATTTAAAACTATACACATATAAAAATTACACTTAATACTTAAAAATTTTTTCAACTTGAAAACGCTAAAGACAGTAGCAGAGATCGCTAGAAAGCAAGAAGAAGAAAAATTATTTTATTTTTAATAAATGTTATATGAAAATAATTAATAAAAAAAAAAGCGACACAAAACTCATATTGTAGAAATAGGAAAACAAACGACAAATAAATGTATTTATATTCAAACATTGCATTTCTTTACATTCTCTGTTATGCTAACAGTAACAGTTACAGTGCGTTAACATTTTCAACCCCAAAGAGAGCTAATGCCGCAAGCCAATACAAAAGCTTGGAGAAAACTTCCCATTTTTCAGTGTCATTTGACAGAAAAATCGATTCGTTTTCACACTGGGCCATTCTGGGCAGGCAGTTGGATAGAAATCAGAGTACAAACCAGCCGAGCAGCGCGACCGAGATGACCCACTTTTCGGTTTTCGCATTCAAATCCAACTGCTATATAAAATAAAGTTGCAATTTTTTTCTAAACTAGCATTTAGTTAAAAGCGCGTTGTATATTATGTAAAACTCCAAGTCCTGTAACTAGTGTAAACTCTATGCATTTATGTAAATTCTGTAACGCTAACGTGGAAGAAGTGGAAAAAGGCGACCTGAAAACTCAGCAGTCCCAGCAGCAAACACACAGCAGCAGCAAAAAGGTTTGCTAAACATTCGAGTTTTTGTTTTCTTGGTATATCACACAGTAAATGGCCAAGCGGGTGGCACATATTTGTGCTGTATTTTATTGTTGAAAACAGAAAGTTGGTCAAGCAAGTCCTGAGATTCAGGACAAAGCACTGAAAAACGAAGGCTGCCACTGGCAGTTGGCGTGGCGAGCGAACGGGCACACGAAAAATTTCGATGTACACCAAATGGGGAAAAATGTTTTCTCGGCAGCCGTTAAAGTCGCCCCGCTGCTGCTGCTGCTCACGGGCTGTGTGAACGTGAAAAATTTGCATTGTTTCAATGAAATAAAGTGTTTTTTGCCAAAAATAAGAGAACAAATTCAATAAATTCGCGGGTGAAAAAATAAAAATAAACAAACATGAACATGGTTCAAAATGGCATTTAGAATATGGAAAAAATAATAATACTATGAAGGGTGATGTGAAAAGTAAAAGTGTGCTCGATTCCTACGAAGACTTCGGCAGAGGCGTATCGATGAAACGATAAAAAAAGCTGACAAGCAAACGTAAAATTACACCCACACATACACATACGCAGGCATATACACATACAATAACGCGCGCACGCAAAGTCAACGCGAATACTTGTGCGAATACAAAAGGAATATTGAATGAAATTAAATATGCATGAACATTCAAATGTGTGTGTGTATGAGTGTGCTGCTTATGCTAAAAAACGCATAAATAACTGCATTTGTGAAAAAAGGCGCGCGCGCACATTTCGAAAACACGCTTAGAACGTGGAACTGGAACTGGAGCAGAGCAGCGGCTCATTGCAGTACATGTGTGCTTGTGTGTGTCGCATTCATAGCCGCAGCCGCAGCCGCAGCAGCCATTATAGCAGCAGCAGTAGAAGCAGCAGCGGCAAAAGATAAATGAAACGTGCCACATTATGCTATCGGGGGCGGTTTTGACACTTGGCGCGCAGAGGAAGCAGCAATAACAACAACAGTTGTTACCCCCGCGTGGGAGGCGTAAAAGTTGTTTGCTGCGTGCGTAACAGAAATCACACACACACACACACAGACATATACACACGTACATATTCGCACAGACAGACAAACGCAAAGCAGTGAAAGAGTGAGAGCCGAAGAGCTGAGACAGTTGTTGGCCTGGGGGAAGGGGGCAGGTGTTTGTCATGCGGTTGTCTTGTGTCACTCGCAGCTAGCTAACAATGTGTGCGTGTTTGTGCATGTAAATATAGTAACAGCGCTGATAATAACAGCGCTGTCGACGGCCTAAGCGCTGTAACAACTATTTTTGGATTTATTCGTAATTTGATTTTGCTCTCCTATTGCTGTTCCTGTCAGTGCGTACATTTATTAAACGTTATAATTTTCGGCAAATGCAACGATCTAATGTCACGCGTTGCCAAAGAATACTAAATTCGATACTGAAACTGCCTTTCAACGGTTCTGTGTGTGCCTGTGTGTCACAGGATTAATCTTGCGGTATATTCAAATTTGACATGTGGCTATCAAGAGATAAAAAACTAAAATAATAAAAGAGGGTTTGGGTTATACACATTTCGCCCAATTCACCCAAAAAAAAAAGTATACTACATTTTGAGAGTGTTTGTGTGTGTGTGTGTGTGTGTGTGTGACCCGCATGAAATTTATTCCCATCGTTGCGAGCGTCTGTGTGTGTGTGTGTGTGTCAAAGAGAGTGAGGGTCTAGTTATAAATAGGCAAGCAAAGTTTTTTTTGTTCGTTTTCTTTGCTTTTGCCCCTCTACTCCTACAATTTTTTTTGGCACTATTGAGGTCAAACTGCCAGCAGGATAGTGAACTTTAGAGCATTTTAAATGTAAAATTCGTTGACTTGAAAATAGATATTTGTTATTTAATTATTACTAACTGTTATTAAAGAACTTTAATGCCCCTTTTGTTTTATTCATTGTCTAATTATATTAGTAAGAGTTAGGGCACATTTCTTCCCATGTGCCCTGTAAAGTATGCAATGTGTGCCGAGTGCTATCTACACTCAGTCAACCGGTAAGAGCTGCTTGCTAGCTCAGTCAATTTATTTGAGTTTGAGCAAGAAACTTTCGAGCATATGCAAATTAATTGTGCTCTTCTGGAAAACTTCTGCTACACAAATTTCGGTGCAAGTGCAACTTTTACCTGCATTATGAACGTTTTTTATACTCGTTCTCGAAGTGAAACTAGTATATTGGGTTTGTGCGATGTCTGTCAAGCTGTCCGCCTTGCCATCTTGAAACTTTTGATATATACTTGACGTCTTCAGATAAAGTATTACTGGGAGGATGAAAATTTGATAACATATCGATATATCTCAAATCGCAAATCGATAAAAGGTTAATATTTCCGACAATTTTAAAATCGTGAGTCACGCACCGCACAAATTACAAAATACCGAAATTTTTGAAAATAAGAATAATACATGTGGACGAGTATAACGCAGTCTGTAGAAATCTTACTTGTCTTTTAATATACCCTGTTGCAATTATTTATACAGTATATATATGAATGCTTAATCAAAATCAGCAGTAAAGTTGATTTTGTCCTTTATCAATAGTTCGATTTACGTTTACCTATGACACAACTAGAAATCGATAAATATCTTTTTGAAATCGCGGTTTCACTTTTTGGATTCCTCCCTCGAAAACACGTTTTAAGCGAAATCAGCACCAAGTTCGAAATATAAACGCTATTACTGTAGGGTATCTGTGAGAGAAGCATTTACTTGTTGTGCTCTTTATTTGTCTTGGAGTGCAACAAAAGTTGACGCGCCAAAAGTCGAGAAAAGTTTTTAAATTACTTTTAAGTTGTTGGCAGCTGCTTACAGTTTATTGACCCTCTGTAACTTTGCCAATTGCCAGTTGTAGTTTTTAATTGGGACTGTTTTCAGTATTTGCCACAAAATGTCATCAAAATTTCGCATAGAAGGGCGCAATTCACATAAAATTGAATTAAAACCCATGTGAATTTTCCATTTAATTTACTTGAATGGAAATTGCCGAAAATTGGGTTAATAGACTGTAAAGCAGCGTCAGGCTGCAACCTACATTTGATTGGGATTGTGTTACAGATGTGGGCCAAGTGAAAGAAGGAGAAAGATAGAGAGAGAGAGAGAGAGGAACGGAGGGAAAGCGGGATGCCTTATGTGCGGGTCGTGTGGCTAATCCGAACTTGGAAAACTCATTAAAATTTAAAGCAGTTCACAGAAGTTGACTCTGCTGTTGTGCCTTTATTTTGTATGTAGCTCATGTGCATATTATGTTTACAAAACGTTTAATTCTTATGCGAAACTCAACTCTTTTAATAACGAAAAAATAATATTTATGACAATTAAAATTGCTATAAAATTAAACATATATGTATATTATAAACAACTCTCCATAAAGAAATTTATGAAAAATACAAGTGCATAGCAGGGAAAGCTACAACACCCACACACACACACACACACATACAACCATACCCAAGAGCCATTAAACGCCCACTTTATAATCATAATTAAACATTTTGCGGCCCACATACAGTGCTGTTAAGTCACTTACAGCTGAAATGTCTGTTAAGATAACGCCATTGCGCTTGCGTCAGTGTTGGTAAATTGCAGTCTCTTGCTGGGACATTTTCTCGCTCGACTATTCTCTAACGAAAGCTGGAGAGCTGGGCATAGCTGAATCCACGAAACTCTCACTCTCACACAATACAGAAACGATGCTGTCATCTCGGTCGCACACTCAAATCGATGTGCATACTTTTGCAGTAAAGCCAAAGCAATAAACGACATTGTTGCTGTTGTTGCTTTGCAATTTTACACACATACATACACAGGAGCTTTGGCAGAGGCAGTCGGAGCTCTGTGCATAACAGCAACTAGTGGCCGTAATGAGAATTTGCTGCTGTTGCGCTTCGCAGTTGATTGCGCTCTTCTG
Source organism: Drosophila micromelanica (assembly GCA_004143825.1). Taxonomy (NCBI): domain Eukaryota; kingdom Metazoa; phylum Arthropoda; class Insecta; order Diptera; family Drosophilidae; genus Drosophila; species Drosophila micromelanica. The sequence goes on from SCDY01000257.1 coordinate 22,334, forward strand.
TGCTGCACACACGTCTAACTTCAACGGCATCATCTAGGCTATACACTCTTACACACACTTGCAAAAGTTTAGTAAAAAAAAGTACAACTACAATTTCTAAATATAACTGTGGCCAGTTTTATCAATTTATAAAGTACTTAAGACCATGATTTTGAAAGTATCGTCATTAGCTCCCAAATAGTGCCGAACTGGACAGCATAAAATGAGGTAGGCGAAACTTTTGATACTTGCTAAATAAAATGCTTTTTATGAAGTTGAAAATGTTTGTTGCTGGCACCACCGGAAGGGGCGTAAAGTAAATGTCAAAGCCCACCTGCTGGATGCTGTCAGCGAACGCCCACAGATGGGCGGGGCATCTATCTGCAGCAGAATCTGGATAAACCTTGTCATTGCTTTTAAATGTCAAGAGGACATCGGGGGGCCTGGACGGGGAAGTAAACATGGCAAAGTGGTTTCGCACAGCATTGCAATCGACAGATGGATGCAGTTGTATGTGTGTGTTTGTATGTGCGTGTGCGTGTGGTTACGGAAAAGTGTATTAAAAAAAAGTCATCATTACGTTCCGCATCCGTTTGGTAAATTTCCCGTGCAAAGCAGAGCTCGTAAAGTGATGCAAATTGAATTTCTGACACTATTTATTATTGAATTTAAATTGAAATGTCACACTGAAAACCACTAAAGGACAGTCCAGCCTGCTGTGCGAAAGCAACTTATTGCAACTACTTCACTTCCAGCTTTATAATTATTTTGCAATTTTTTGTTTTTTATGTCTCATCTTGTTCCGTTCCAACGTCTTGCTGTTGTCTAGACAAACTGGCGCGTGTTTTATACTCAGTACTTGTGGCTATAAGGAGTGTATATGAGTACTCTAAAGATAGCAGACAAATCCAATTTCTATTCAATTTGAGTGTATTGCATACAATTTATTTTTTTAGCAATATTTTTATAATTAAAAATTTTGCTTAAAAATTTTTGTAATTTTTTTTAAAATTTTTTTTTTCTAACTTTATCTTTTATAATAATTCAATATATTATGTATGAAATTTTATAGTACTGACAGCCTAAAAATGTCAAAGAAGTAATTACAGGGCATTTCAATAAGCGACAAGTTGCAATTTCTGCCTTGCTCCTCAGACCACAGTTGTTTGATACTGTCAAGCGGCTAACATGGCGTATGAGTAATACAACTAACTGTACGATGAGTAAGAGTGTGTGTGTGTGTGTGTGTATGTATGTGAGCGTGTGTATCTGTTGGCAATGGCAGACAGTGAAATCAAATCCTACGATTGCAGCGAAAGTGGCTAGCAACAAAAAGGGGAAGACATTTAACATTTACATGTCCGGCAACGTGGCGTGTGAGTAATGTGGGAAATTGCTGGGAAAAGCACACTTTAAATAAAATTCTTAAATCGGACACACGACCATTTGAAAAGTATGTTTTGAATGAACGTGACGTTTATTGTGGCTTGGCCTCGAAAGGCGGTCACAATGGTAATTAACCCAAAGTTCAAAGTTCAAAGTGCACACAGGCACACGTTTGCCAAGTTCTGTGTGTGACCACGTTCCAATTATAGCCAAGTAAGGCAGTTGACCCATTTCCACAGTTCGTGCACATAAATAAATAAAGCCTAAAACGAGCAATAACCCATTCGCCGGCAAGGGATTTTGTCACCACCCTCGGAGAGATTTATAGGCCATATCTTAACAAAAATTGAGAGACATTTTTTTTTTTTGGTTGTTTTTCACTTGCAGTCATCGGAGGAGCAGCCACAGCATGCCGTACGAGTCGATGCACCATCATCAGTCGGCGGCCGCTGCCGTGGCCGCCGGCGTAGCGCCCAATAGCATGCTGGACTCGCTTAGCCTGCAGCTGCGCGATGCGGAAATGCGACGCACCGAAATCGAACGGGCGCATCAGGTGATATACCTTTCAATCATTTATCGGGCACTGCAGTTACAATCGTAAAAATCGTGTTTTGTGTTTTTCGTGGCAGGAAACTCTGGCACAAATACGCAACCTAAGCGGCAATGCACGTCCCGACACCGAAGCTGTGGAGAATCTACAGTCTCGTGCCCGTGAGCTGGAGAAGAAGGTGTGTAGAGCCTGTCGTCACATATGCGATTATCGCGAGATTAAAACGGTTTACAAACATGTCTGTAGGTGGCGCTGGAGAACGTGCACTGCGAGGAGCTGCAAATTGAGCTTACTGCAGCGCTTAAAGCCAAGGCAGGCCGCTCAACTGGCCCAAATGTGGGCAACTGTCCATCGTCATCGGCCGCAACCTCGGCGGCATATGGCCCAGGCGCAAATATCCCAACCTCGGCCAGCAGTTCCACCGTCACATGGGCTCCGACAATCAGTCACCAGGACCAAGGCTCCGAGATTGATATAATAATGGCCAAGATTGAACAGGTAAACGAAAGTTCTGAATAGTTAATGTAGTTAATTAATAGTTAACTATTAAAAAATAGTTTATGGGACAAGGCCCCATTAAATAGTCGATAATAGCTGTGTCCGTCTGCCTGTCTGTTCAACATAAAACACTACAGGAGCTAGTCAGTAAATAGAATCATTGGGACTTCTACAGCAGATTAATTTTATTTTTAAATAGCGTTTACCATAGAGTTTTACAAGCTTTTTTTTTTAATTACTAAGTTTCAACTTTACATTTTCTTGATTTAACTTCGAATTGTGTTTCCAAGAATACTTGGACTGGAGAATTCTTTTATTTCGATTCAAGATAAATAAAGCTATGACTATGGTTAAAATATTTGCTCATTGAGGGTAATATTCCTCCATTCCACTCGATGTCGAGTTGTCTATCGACTGACAGTCAAAGCTGGGCGATAAGGAAGTTTTGTAACTGTTGCAGCTATTTGAGCTGCTCAGATCGTCGTCCACCGTATCGTCAGGCTCGGTTTGGGTGCCGTAATCGGTGCCTGGCGGCAGACCCTGTTGGAAATAATCGGGGTCGTTGGCGTCGTTGCTAATCTGCAGCTTGAGGCGCATCTGCTCATTGTCTCTGGTGAGCTGCTGAATTATACGCTGATTCTCTTTGCTGTTGTCCTCCTCCAAGCCAACGCTGAATATCATCAGTGTGGTCATCTCCTCGAGGCGCCTGTCCAGGCTGTTGACCACCTCCTGCAGTCTGGCAATGTATCTATCGCTCAGTTTATACCGCTCGTGGAGTATGTTCCCCACGCAGTGATCCTTGTACTTGTCCATAATTTGCTTTACGCCATTCTTGTACTCGTCCACGGTTTGCTTTAATTCGGCGTTCTCGAGCAGTTGCAGAATACGATCGTCGTCATTGCAATACTTCACCAGGTTCTTCAGCAGTTGATCATCCTGAACACCGCAACAGTCGATCAGTTTCTGTTTCACACTTTGACCCTCAGCCAACAGGTATGTCGACTTCTCCAGCAGCTGGTTGAAGTCATCAGAAAGTTTCTGTGCCTTTAAAGTCAGGCGCGACAGCATATTCTGAATGTTGGTCATGTTTAGTGCACCAATTGATGTACACGCTAAATTTGGATATTTCCTTTGGCCAACTTCTTCAGCAGTTTTCCTGCTTCAGAAAGCAAAGACAATAAAGCCTTTGGACTCTACTGACCTATCCACAGTGACATCTGTTACACAGCCTACTTGAAATGTACGCATTAATCGGTTAATTTCAAATGGAAAGATATTATATAATATAAACAAGTAATAATGTGTCAGTCACAGTTTTAGAGATAGAGGCGCAAGTAGTTTGATTTGGACACAAGAGATTTTAAAAAATAATTTCTAAACAATTAATTAAAAAAAAAACGCAGCTGAAAAAAATTGAAATGCAGGCAGAACGCGATTTTGCTTTGACAAACTACAAGGCTAACAGTTTATTTATTATTTAAATGTATGCACTTTAAATGTAAAAAAAAAACTTGATGTTAAACTTGTCGACATGTTTTATTGCAGGATAATCGCGTTTTGGCCGAGCTGGAACAGCCGCGAACTTCAGCCAGCGCCGGCATGTCAGCGCTGCCTCCCAGTTCCATGATGGGCGGGGGAAATAGCGAATTTAGAACCATATCAAAGAGTGGTAAGTTGGCTGTGAGCAATGCGATTGTAAATTATTGAAATGATCATCGTTAATTCAGAACTCGAAGAAGAACTGAATCGATATAAAAGAGCCGTATTGGGCAGCGCATCGGGCGGCGGAATGTCAGCCCTTTCGTCCGGCTACTCGAGCCTGCCGCAATCGCTGGCCTCGACGCTGGCGAATGGGGCCAGCACCAGTTTAAGCGGCACCAGCGTTGGCTCACAGAGTGCTGCCGCTGCCGCCGCCGGCGGCGGCCATTCATCCATATCGGCCCTGGTGCCCAACTCAATCAGCGGCATATCCTCGAGTCTGAGCAGTCATGCCATTCAATCATTGAACGCGTCTGCCTATGGGGGTGGCCAGAGCTCCGTTGAGAAGCTGCTGAGTGGAACTAGTGGAATAACTGGCATTCCACCATTGCCGGTAAATATTCACACGATGAAGGCTATGCCAACGGCATTAAGTCAGGTAAACCAACTATTTTCAATTGCAATGAACTACATACAACAAAACGAAATCAAACCAACAACTATTTAAATGCAATTAAATTAGTTATTAACCAAAACAAAATCGCTTACGAAATGGCTTTGGCTCCCCTTGGCGATCATCTGCTTCAAGTAGACTTCGTGTTTTGTTCATTTGTTGATCCACAGTTCAAATTCCAGTGGCTCTGCGATCTGTCGATCACCGTGTATTAAAATCACATTTTGTGCTTTGTTGTAGATTCATTATTGAAAATAATTACATATTCACATACATACATATTCATGCATACATACACACAGACCACACACCACCACAGATTATAATGCGTTTGACATAAATAACAACTAACACACACATTTGTACATATTTAGTCCGACCAGCTAATACACTTTATATTTACATGTAGTAGATTAGTTTGAACTCAAAATATTTGTAATAATGTAGCATACATTTTCGGGCTTCCAAAAAATTATATTTTAAATTAAAAGTGTTTTCTATTGTTTATTTAAATTGCATGCATAGATGTTTTTTTCATGTTCAGTACATTCCCAAAAATTGTATTTATGTAAATCAAGGCTAAACAACCGGACACTAAATTGAGCCCGATTTGGCTGCAATTTTTAAACGGCTGTTTTTACAACTTTGCTTGTATGTATGTTATCAGTTTTTATAACTTTTAATCCGATAGTTGCTATGACCGATATATGATAAATTAATTTAATCATTAATCCGGTGTACAAAGTTGTTACTTAAGTTGTCCTGTTTAGGAATGTATGCTCTTTCGGATCCTGAAATTGTTTCACATTTCATAAGAAATAGCTTGCATGATTATTTGACTCATTCAAAATGGAATCACAATACAATTCCGAATATGCCTCACTGCAATTTTACTTTCCATCTTGCACAGCACATTCTAAATTCACATTTGTCCACAAACTGAATTCCAAACATAATTTAACACTCTGAATTATTCTTATATAAACCAAATTAAATCAAATCTATAGCAATAAAGTGTAAATTTCTAGGCTTTCCGTTTCGATGTTTAACTACATATCCATTTTTCATGTCAATTGCTTGGAAACGGCTTCAGTTCATATAGCAACTAATATACTCATAACTAAGCAACCTTCGTCTGCGTTGTAATTCGCAACATGTTCAGAAAAGCGTTATCAAATTCGTTCTCATAGCTAATATAATGCTGTTTCTAGCTGGCTTCTATTTATATATTGATCAATAAATGTGACCTGTGATCTCTTTCCCGTTTTGTGTGCTCTTTCTTGTCTCTCTTTCTCTCTCTCTCTCTTTCTCTTTATTTCTATATTCTCTTTCTCTCTTTTTGTACAATAACTCGATCTTCGATTCGTACTCATCCAACTCTGCCGAAACCTGGCGATTCAACTCGCAAACGAATTTACGAATCCACTGCAATCCTTGTGTTTTTAATGTCTGTGTGTGTGTCTATGTAATAACTGTATCTGTTTTGTGTACCCCCTAAAATGCCCACCTATACTAATAATACACTAACCGAAAAAAAAAACTACAACAACAAAAACCAAAAACACACAATGTAAATTAAAAATTCAAAAATGTTGTCAATACGCACTGAAATTGAAACTGAACATAAAATTGAAATTGAAATTGATACAAGAAGCGCGGAACAATACAACTGTACAATTTACAGAGCACAACCATGCCCCTCCTGTCACTCAACTCGCATAATCTGCCGCCTGGCGGCTCCACCAGCTACTCGGCCCTGGGCCTGAGCGGCGGCAGCGGCGTTGTCGGCACCTCGCTGACCCATCCCACCATGAGCAACATCAACATGCTCGATACGAGCGCCCTTCTTGGCCTGGGACCAGCCGGCGGTGGCATAACGGGCGCCACATCCCTTTATGGCCTGAGCGCTGGCGCCGCCGGCACACTGGGCAGCTCGTATGGGCCACCATTTATGGATGCCGCCTCCAGCGCCTCGTATCCATTTACATCGGCTGCCCTGCGCCAGGCGTCCAAGATGAAGATGCTGGACGAGATTGATATACCGCTGGCGCGATATGGCAATCGCAGCTCGCCGTGCTCGCCCATCCCCGTGGCGCACAGCAGCTGGGGCCTGGACGAGTTCACCGATGGCCTCAGCGCCTCCATAATGCACAATCGCAGCGGGCTGGCGCTGGGCGCCCTCGATCTGGACAGTACGTAGAACGTAGCACAGGACTCTATCTTAAGCTAAATTCTAAGGCTTCCTCTTTGCAGCTCGCAACCTCGCACTGAACGGCGCCAGTGAGCCACAGGTGGACATGCTAGACATACCAGGGAAGGGACGCTGTTGTGTCTTTATAGCTCGCTTTCCCTACGACCCACCAGAGTGAGTCAGACTTCAAGATTTCCTAACTGCAGAGTCAACCATTGAATTCTAATTTCAGAGAGGCTGAGGGCGAGCTTTCGCTCTGCGCCGGCGACTACTTGCTGGTGTGGACCAGTGGCGAGCCCCAAGGTGGCTATCTGGATGCAGAACTATTGGATGGACGACGCGGTCTAGTGCCCGCCTCGTTTGTGCAGCGACTTGTGGGTGAGTTTGAAACACGAAAACTGACTGGAGTGGATCCCTCCTAAACAGCTCAATTTTAACTGGGCAGGCGATGATTTGCTGGAGTTTCATCAGGCGGTGCTGTCGACCCTGCGCGACGCCGAGGATGGCTCCATGCAGTGCGACACAACGTCGCTGCCTTCCTTGCCGCCGCACAACCCATTGCTCACACACACGCACGAGGATCTGGCACGTTTGAGTGAGACGCACACCGATCTGGAGCACGATCAGGATGACATTAGCGATAATGGTAGCTACTCACTGTTGAAATGCTCTACCTATATACTCGTTCACAAAGCGAAAAGAGCTTATTGGTTCTGTGCAATGCTTTGACAATTTGGATATCTTAAACTCTCATTGATTTGTTTTTTTATCATAATTTGTCCTCTAGATCGATTTTGCATTTTAAATATATGCAATTACGAAAAATACATTTTTTGATAAAAATAACTGCTGCTCCCTCAAATTTCAAAAATTGTTATGGGTTCGAAAAGTTTATTTTTATTATTTTTTGAGTACACCTGTTGTGTTTTAATATATCCATCTAATGCATATAAATATTTCTTCTCCTCCAAAAAAATTAGTTCCAGCTCCGAAGCACTTGACGCTGGAACGGCAGCTTAACAAGAGCGTGCTCATTGGCTGGTCGCCACCGGAGCCGGTGGGCTACAATTTGATCGACAGCTACCACGTCTATGTAGATGGTGTGCTCAAGGTCACGGTGAAGGCCAACGAACGCACACGCGCTCTAATCGAGGGCGTCGACTCCACGCGGGTACGCTATATACGATATCTTCAAAGTCAGCTTTCAATTAACTTCTTCTTTTTTGTTTTTCTTGTGCAGCCGCATCGCATTAGCGTGCGCAGCGTGACCCAGAACCGTCAGACGTCCAGGGACGCCGCCTGCACAATGATCATCGGACGAGATACTTCGCACTTGGGCCCCTCGGCGGTGCGCGCCTCGCACATAACGTGTTCCTCGGCGGTTATCTCGTGGCTGCCGGCCAACTCCAACCACCAGCACGTGGTGTGTGTGAACAATGTGGAGGTGCGCACCGTCAAGCCGGGCATGTATAGGCACACAATAACCGGGCTAGCGCCCAGCACCCAATATCGGGTGACCGTGCGTGCCAAGCATTTGCGTGCCGTTGGCCAGCACACGCAACAGACACCGGGCAGACCCGGCCAGGAGGAGGCACCCGGCGCCTATGCCGATTTTCGCACACTGACCAAAGGTCTGCCCGATCCGCCGCAAGATATCCAACTTGAGGCTGGCCCTCAGGATGGTACCATTCTGGTGACATGGCAGCCGGTTAACAGACCTACGTCCACGGGGCCTGTTACCGGCTACGCTGTGTACGCCGATGGTAAAAAGGTGACGGACATCAATTCACCGACGGGCGATCACGCACTCATCGACATCGGCAAGCTGGGCGTCTTCAATCCCCGGGCCGTCACCATACGCACCAAATCACGCGATTCACAGTCGGCGGACAGTGCGCCCATTTTGATACCAAGTGAGTGGAAAAAGGCGAGCATCCTCACAGAGGCTTTTTAATCGGTTTATCGAATACTTTTGCAGACACCGTGCGTAATGCTGTCGCTCGCCGGGGACCAAATCAAATGGGCATGGGTCCGCAGCTGCCGCAGCAGGGACCCCACGGCATGTCCACGCAGCAACAGCAAATGGGCATGCCTGGGCAGCCGGGGCAGCTGCAGTCGCATATGATGGGCGGCCAGCAGGATCACACCCAATACGATCCCAATCAGATGCAGCAGGGGATGCAGCAGGGCCAACAGCAGCCGGGTCAGGCCCAGCCGGGTCATCAGGTTAGTGTGTGCGCCGCAGTTAAATGCCAGTTGCCGTATCCGTATACGGATCGATTGGCACTGCGCATTCACTGTATATAAATAATGTTCTGTGAACTCGTTTTATTTTTGTGTATTATTTTTTCGATGCAATTGGTTGTGAGTTTCCAAATTTCAATTTAAACACCCACATCCTTAACGAGATTGTACATAAAGTTCTACAAATGTAGATACATATCGTACTCTATCCATCAATTATCCGATTCTGAATGCTGTGACAAAAAGAAAAACTAAATCATTTAAAAACGTTATTATTTGTGTATATACCCCGCACCTTCTAAGAAATTAGAAATACGATGGAATGGGAAACCTTTAAATATACTTTTACATATATCCTTGATCCCCATTTTCGTTCACTTTGCTTCGATAAGTTCATATTACTTTTTGGTTTAAATCTACATCAACTTAATTCAGAGTTCATAATGGATATTAAAAAACAAAGGAAAAGTATTCTATCAGCTACATACTTTCTATATCTTTGCTACTCTACTCAAGAACTATTATGAATTGCATTATTCTATTTACTTACTTCTCCTAAAAAAAAAAACTATTTTCTATGAATTGTTTTGCAAAATAACCACATTATATACATACACTATATGAAATATTAGACAATCGCACAAAAATTCACACACGAAATTTGTAAAAATTATGTTTATATATGAAATGAACTGTTACAAAGAACTGTGAGCAAATAATACCTACCATTATAATTATAAGATCTAAAGCAATTTAAATTGAGACCTGCAATCAAATCCCCTTGCCCAAAAACAAAATGAAAATCAAAAAAAAAAAAATTGTATGTATGTAAAGTTATTTTTTATTTAGTTACTATTTCGGTTCAATGGACAGCGTATGCCGATTTTTGCTAGTGTTTGTTTGTATTTTGAGTTGGGTTCATGATTTTAATTTTGTTTTTTAGTACAAAAATTCACAATTAGCATGTTCCAAATTGCTATCAAATGCAAAAAAATAATTTATCAAATTAATTGAGTTTAGATTTAAAACTAGAAATTTTACGTACTTGAATATTGAATATTGAACGGAAATGCCAACAATTGTATTAAGGAAAACGCAATGCAAAGAACAATTTTAAACAAAACAAGTTATACATATTCATTTTCATTATATGAAACCAATACCAATACGAAACGAAACGAATCGAAACGAAACGAAATGAATTGAAACAGCCCGACGGCAGCTCCGGCTTGTTAGGTGGCCTGCTCGGTGGCCTCTTCTCGAAACCCACACAGAGTCAAGTGAACCAGAATGTAAGTTATACCCACAACATCTCTCACATACTCACTCGTATTATTCACACACACACTAACATACTAACACACACATACACAGCTCAAATAAGTTGAAAGTTGTAGCTATTTTGCCTAAAGTTAAACTCATTTTAAGAGTTCGCTGCATTTTTATTAGTAATACTTATACCGACATATATATAGAGCTTAAAAACTATTTACTGATAGCATATAGTACATATAACAAAGTAGAAATATGCTTTTTCTTAAGCTTGAAACTACAAAGACAATGCCAAGTACGAATACTACATTATATATTATTTTTAATATTTTAAATTCTGAATTTGTAATTTTTGTATGTTTGGCGGTTTTCATATTTGTTTTTTTGTTTTCTTATTAATTTATAAATGTGTATATCTAAGGTAAACTTGCGCCTCTAGGGATACTATGAATGAAGCTCTTCAGATGTTGCATGGTTAGTCAGGGGGAGGTTTTTTTTATGGTTACATCTCTATATGGTGTTCAAAAGTTGAAGCAATTAAGGTTTTAATTGGTTACCTCAAATGAAATTCAATTATTCACATTTTTGTTATACGCTGAATTCATTGAAAATGTATAAAAAGGGTTTAATGGTTTTGTGCAAATGTATATAACAGGCAGAAGGAAACGTCTCCGCTGCAGGAGTACTAGCCGGGTCGATTAAACCATGTCCGTCTGTCTGTCTGTCTGTATGACCGCAGAAGAGCTGATCTTGAACTCATTCGGTTCGTATATACCATACGCAGATCACGTTTATTTTAAATGATCGATAACTCTTTCCGTTTTTTACTATCGATATTTATCGCATTTTAGACTCGGTTTCTTAGGCATAACTAAATAACGAACCATGAACAAAAATACCATCCTCATCAAAATCGGGTATACATTCGAAAATTTTTGACATGATTTTGGAACAAAAGTTTTATTTTTAAACTGAAATGTAGAATTCATCTAGGTACCGAACCATGAACAAAAAGACCACCCTCATTAAAATCGGTTGAGTTTTGGCAAAGTTACGACTGGGGAAAGTTGAGACCTTTCCTTATATGGGAACACTAGGGTATATATTCGAAAATTTTTGACATGAAGTTGGACCAAAAATTTTATTTTTAAACTGAAATGTAGAATTCATCTTGATACCAAACCATGAACAAAAAGACCATCCTCATCAAAATCGGTTGAGTTTTGGCAAAGTTACGACTGGGTAAATCTGAGACCTATCCTTATATGGGAACACTAGGGTATATATTTGAAAATATTTGACATGAATTTGGACCAAAAATTTTGTCTAGCGTTTTTCTTGGTATTGTTTTTTTTATTTATTTATTTTTTTTGCATAGTAAAACTGAATTTTATCACAACAAAATAAGTCGAAGGAGTGGAACAGCCGTTAGGAGTTGTGCTGCTGAAGTTGTAGGGCCTGGACTCGAATTCCGCGTGGGATAGTGTGGAATTTTTATTTGTTTTTTAATTATCAATAATTATTATGAATATTTATTTTTTTATAACAAAAGGAGAATTTTTTTAGCGTTTTGTTCAATTTTTTTTATTAAAGATTGTTAGGATATTTTATATCATAAATCATTATAAGTAAATATAAATGGGAGTGTGGTGCAGTCGATAAGAGCTGTGCAGCTTGAGCTGTGGGTCCCAGGTTGGATTCCCGGCGAGATATATATCAGTTTTCGTTGGTAATTGACAATTAAATGTATGTGTAAAATGCTGGGTTCAGGGTATCTCCTAGTCGGGAGTTCCCGACTAGAGCAATCCTACTTGTTTTAATTAATGTTGCATATGTGAATATATAAGAATCGACTCAGTTCCCTCTATATATAGAGCATTGTTTACCAAAGAGTTTTGCGGCTTCTGATAGCCTGTAAAATATAAGAACCTTGTATTATAAGTATGTATATGTAAGTATTTATATCAACTAGTATCCTGTTTGCATAATCGCAGTTCATATTAGAGACATTTGTATACAATCACACACACACACACACACACACATCTATATACAGCAAAGAAAAAACCTACATTAACATATACATGGAAACTTGTGCTTTCTTATTTCCACAAACTAGCTTCGTACTTGCCTTTGACCTATCAATTATAGATTTATGATTTTCCAGTTATTCGTATTTAGCTCCTACTTAATGCGCCTACACATATACACACGCATACGACTACTATATACATAGTAAACATAGATATCTATATATATATACATATTTAACCTCTTTAGTTGTGTCGAGCTTTAAAGCTATATGCAGATGCCCGTACATTGCTAAAGAAATTACCTCTCTATAGACAATGTGAATGAAAAACAGAGTACAAATTAAGAAAAATCTTTGCGACAATCTTAAAGAAGAAACGCTAACAAAATTTCAAATTCATTTAAATTAATTTAAATTCATGCGCGTGCTATCGTCGATCGACAAATTATCGATAACACCAGGGCTATCAGCCGGGCGCAACGCAGCGCGGCATGGTGCCAGGACGACCCCAGGGACCACAGCAGCAGCAACAACAACAACAACAACAGCCCTACGGGGCTCAAGGCCCAATGGGAGGGCCTCGTTTTCGTGGACCTGTGCCTGGACAGATGCAAGGTCAGATGTCTGGCCAAATGTCAGGTCAAATGCCAGGACAAATGTCAGGTCAAACGCAGGGCCAGATGCCTGGGCAAATGCCCGGGCAGATGTCAGGACAAATGCAGGGTCAGATGCCTGGTCAGATGCCTGGTCAGATGCAGGGGCAAATGCAGGGCCAAATGCCTGGTCAGATGGGTCCACGCGGCCCCCTCAACCAACAGCAGCAGCAGCAGCAACAGCAACAACAGCAACAACAACAGGGTCAAATGATGCCCGGCCAGCAACCAGGGCAACAGCAGCAGCAGGCACCACAAATGGCCGGCGCACAGAAGAAGCCGCGCTACTTTCTGGCAATGTTCGACTACGATCCATCGACAATGAGTCCCAATCCCGATGGTTGCGACGAAGAATTGCCATTCCAAGAGGGTGACACTATCAAGGTAAGCTCAATGTAATTTTGCCGATACACAGAACCACCAAAACACTTTGCAGCCGCTGCCGCAGTTGCTAACCAATTTAGGCGCCGGAACTGGCCGTACCCGACGGTATCAACAACGGTAAACAAACGATAAGAACACAAAGAAAAACAATGAAAATGGTAAATGGATCATCAATAAACCAGCAATAAGCATCAGTTAATCTGGAAATCAGCATATCAGCAAATCGGCGCTTGCTCTCAATTGGATGCAGAATTGGAACGATGCCAAGAATTGGCTGCGCTTGCCGCTAATTGAATGAATAAATCTGTGCATGTTTTTCCTTCGCCAACCCTCAGTTGAGATCGTTATAAATACATTAATTAATATCCATATTTCAATATTCACTACAACCTCCAACTACGTATACAGTATTTACCATAAACCTAACTATACCAAACATTACACACTAAGTAGACGTTGTTCTCTTCTCTAATAGTTCTATAAATAATCGTTAAGTTAGCGATATGCACTCTACATATACACTACCCCAACTAGCATTATCGACTATTTCGATTTTGATTCATACTTAAACCCTCTTCTTTTCACACATTGAAACACAGGTGTATGGTGATAAGGACGCCGATGGCTTCTACTGGGGCGAATTGCGCGGACGTCGAGGCTATGTGCCGCACAACATGGTTAGCGAGGTGGAGGACACCACCGCCCAAATCACCGGCGGCCAAATGCAAATGCCAGGCGGCATGCAGCCCGGTACTGGAGCTGGCACCGCACAGGTAATGCCCGGCCAGAACGCACCACAGCAGAGCATGCGGAACGTGAGTCGGGATCGATGGGGCGATATCTATGCGAATATGCCAGTGAAACGGATGATCGCCCTCTACGACTATGATCCCCAAGAGCTGAGTCCGAACGTGGACGCCGAGGTGAGTGCCTAACAGCAACAGCAAGAGAACCTCACAGTAAATGCTCCCAATTTTGCAGCAAGTGGAATTGTGTTTCAAGACGGGTGAAATTATACTCGTTTATGGTGATATGGATGAAGATGGTTTCTTCATGGGCGAACTGGATGGTGTTAGGGGCCTGGTACCATCTAATTTCCTGGCTGATGCGCCCGATCAGTACAACAATCAAATGGGACCTGGCGGTGCCGCTGGGCGTGGCACACTCAGTCAACGGGGCAGGGGACAGGGACCCGGCGCAAGGGGGCCACCGCCGCCGCCACGGGACAACATGATGCCCGGCGTGGCTGGGCAACGTGGTCCACAAGGCAAAAGTAAGTAGGCATTGTGCTGATCAATTTGGTTAATGAACTTTTTTTTAAGCGTTTTTAGTTTGTTTTCAATTATTATTCCTTTGATTTGAATACAATTTTAACTATATATTATATAAAACTTAAACTTATTCGAAAAGCAATTACAGGCTTACTATTTATGATTTTACATTTTTGGTTTAGTTAAAAATATATATATATACATATATATATATCGGAAATATCTCAAAGCAAATCTCTACAAAAAAACATTATACACTTTATAAGATAATTAAATATGCAGGTTTTTCAGACTACACAAACAAGCAGGATGATATATAGCAACTATTCCTAAGTACTCTTTGTACTTAACTCCAGGATTCTTTTGGTTTTATTTTATTTGTAATACCAATATATATGTATATGTTTATCTATATATACATACATATGTATCTATTTGGAATCAGCAATAATGAAACACTTATGAACAATACGATCATACCTCCAAATGAAAAACAAACAAATTACGTGACGACACAGAAAATTCTTTCATTATTCTCTCTTTCTGTCTAACTCTTTCGCAAAATTTCAAAATATAACAAACAGTTACAGATGAATAAATACAATTTCTATTTTGAACGCCGCTAATTTTAAATATTTCTTACTTTTATTTCTCTTGTGGTTCCGCAAAACTTCTTTAATAAAACGTTATGCGACTTTTTGTTTTAACAATTTTAAAAAAATATATTTTTTGTAAAATATTTCATAATTTAAGCACCAGTTAGTTCAATAATTCAATGATCCGTTTATACTTATTTTTCTTTTATTGTGTTTTGTTTTAATCGAATTATGTTATCCCTATCAAATACAATATATAGATACATAGTTGTTGTTCTTGTTGTTGTATACACAGTCTTTAAATTACTTATCGCTATTGCTTCCCCTTTCCTTTTTTAATTAGACATATTCAAAACTATTAAGTATATCAAACATATTTTTTATATTTTAAAATTTTGTAACACTTGTTTATGATTTTCAAAATAATTTATACATACATTCTTTGAAATTTAAAAATTTGTATCTTTTTTTGTCTCTTGTCTTGCGTGACTTTCTTTAGCCTTGCAAATTTCTAGATGTGGTCTCTTTGCATGTAAATTAATCCAAGTAAACTTGTCTGTTTTAAGTTCTTTTTGACTTTTAATCAGTTTGTTATTTTATGTAAACTATTTTGTTACTTTATCAATTTATTTGCATAAAACAGAGACTAGTTTCTCGCACCTGATTGTCGAATGAAATTTTAGTTGCTCACCGATCAAGTATAGAGTATATTCAAAAGATCTTATATTGTGAGGAAACGATCTGTAAATTTAGTTAAAAACAAAAATCGAATTTATAATTCTGAAGAGCTGTAAATGTTGGTGAAGAAATCTTCATGCGCCCGAACATACAGTACGTAATTATGTACATATGTTTATGTACATATATAATTATTTATATGTATCCCCAATCAAAAATCTGAAAATCGAGTATACTATCTACCCTGTTTCCGGTTTCTGTTTCCGATGTGTATGACTTTATTTGCGCTGCTTCTTATATAAAAAAAATCTTGTTTTTAATAATTATAAAGAAAAATCTTGTTTTTGTTAATTAATTACATGTTATCTACTTTCCTGCTGGTTTTGAATGTTGCTCTTGTTTGTTTGCTAATTAGCCTATTTAAACATATTTTATACATATTTCGTTTCTTAGAGATATAACAACAAAAACAACAACATCGCAGGGGCTTAAAGCACATATCAAAATAAATTTCAATTGAATATGAGCAATCTTCTTGTAATTAATGTACAAATTTATCTAATGTAAAATAATAACGTTTTAAAGTTTTAACTAATTATTACCATATACATATGTAATTACAATATCTTAAAAGCCATATAAGTGGCCGTGCAAAATCTATTGTCTATCCTGTGTATAATCAAGTTATTCATAGAATCTAAGATTCTGTTCTCAGCAAATTTATAGGGTTTTTTATTTCGTAAGACCAGACGCCAAGCGTAAAAGGTAATATTTATCCCATTTACATATATGATATAAAATTTAAGCAAACATCAATAACAATATATGCATATGTACAAAAACTCTATTTAAAGGAAAAACAAAAGTGAATACGAATTTGTCTCTTGCCAATATTCCTAGCGATCCATTACTTTTGACGCCTTTTTCTACGTTTTGTATTGTGTTTTCGAGAAATCGTTTTGCAAGCAACCAAATTTCAATGTCAATGCCCCGTAAATAGTTTGAAAAGTGTTCTTTAGTTTATTTGTAATTGGTTTTTTGTTTGATTTTTACTTTCTAATTTACAATTGGATTATACTTTTAATTGCGGTGAAATATGTAAAACAAACACCACGAAACTCGTTCTCGGACCCACGGGATTAATCTATAAGTAACAGAAACCCTTACCAGGCAGCAGCTTTAACTCGAAACTGTTTTTCAAATCTGTGAGACTACATTCAATTAGTTTTTTTTTCCTTTATTTTTTGTTATATATATTGATTTTGTTGAATTTTACTTACAACTACAACTTCTTTCGAATAATTTTTTGTAATGGTCTGCTGTGGTAAATGTGAAGTCTTTATGTTATATTCGTTGCTATAGATGCTCGCCCTGCTTCCCCTACACTGTTAGACAACACGGGCCAC
The DNA here is from genome assembly GCA_004143825.1 of Drosophila micromelanica. NCBI lineage: Eukaryota > Metazoa > Arthropoda > Insecta > Diptera > Drosophilidae > Drosophila > Drosophila micromelanica. Next base: position 39,626 of record SCDY01000257.1, read on the forward strand.
CCTGCCCCCGATCACCAAACGCAGGTAAATACTCTTTCTCTTTTGTTTTCTTTTGTTTGAAATAAATACTAAAAAAAATAAAATAAAAACAAATTCTCCTCTGTTTTTTGAAAATAAATATTAAAAAAAAATTATTCAAAAGAAAAAGTTAAGAAAGCGCAAAAAATATATATAACCACACCCCATACGCTACAAAAGCTACAAATAAAAACTATTATTATTACTACTACTACTACTACTATTACTACTACAGCTAAAATTAACTTGCTATCTCTATCGCTCATTTGGTTTCAGTTCCTAACTCAATTGTGATTCACAAAATCATTCATTCAATTACAAACATTGCATTAACAATGACATTGTCCTATATACACATACGATCTAGAGAATACAACCACATTGTAAACGATATCAATAAACGCCAATTGCCCGCACACTTGTCATAATCATCGGCAACAAATTATACTTAGTTCAAATCAATTATATTATATTATTATATCCAATGCCTTCACGGTTCATTATAGTATTTGTAAAATTCTTTAATCATGAATTGATCGTCCATTGTTTCTTATCTGTCTATATTTATTTATATTCCCATACATACCTCTCTCTATAAATACTGATCTATGTTTCTGCGTATATATTCAGTGCTCTGATAATCCATCTAAAACGCTTACAGTACAGTACATGAACAAAAAAGTTTGCTTATTAAATAGAGCGATATACATATTTAATCTGTGTATGTATAGCTAGCAACATGTTTATAGAACCTCGTGTAGTACAACGAATAAGCCAACAGACAAAATACAACAGCAACAACATTATCAATATATTTATATAGATATATATATACATACTAACTGTACATTCCTGTAAACCGATCAGCATCAATCATCTAATCAAGCAACTTGTCCGTGTACATTTTCCTACATATGTATATGATTGTTCAGCAAATACTTAAACTCATAAGTGCAATATGTATATACATTATACATATACATGTATACTATATATGTATATATATAATTTATATAAGATAGCAGCTCCTACAGCACCAATCATTTTCACATTTACTTATTTTTTCGATGTTGTTCTATTTATACAATAATTGCCACATTTCTATATATTATATGTTTTAAGCATCATTTCGGTTTCTTTATGTTTTTGTATTGTTTATTTATTGAATTTTGATTGCTAAATACTCGGCTTCCAAATGAATACAGTTTTTACAAACAACTTTCAAACTAGCGCTGATATCAATATAAACGTTTTTCAAGAAATATAATAAAAGCGGAGTTCACTTTATTTTTAAGCTCTTTAATTTATGGTTTCTGGATAGAAATTGATACCGATAAGGATTGTGTAAATATATTTATCTATATACACATACAATGGAAGAAATTACTAAACACCCAACTCAAAACAAATTCAACAATTAAATCCGAAATACACATTGCAAAACGTACCTATTGCTGATAAGATGTGATAACCCGTATACATACTCGTACTCGAACATAACTATATTTAAAATATCTAAATACATTTTCGTTTCCTTACTGCGTATACGCTACTAATTACATATATATTAATTGCTACTATTACTATATGGAATATTGGATGTAATGTGTACAAATTTCTATGTGATTCACTGTATGTGTTAACTATACGATTTTTGATTTCAAATCATTTAAGTCACTTGGTTTTGCCTTTCATTATCTGATTTTCTTTTCTTTGCCTTCTTTGGTACGTCTTTCGTTTTGCTTTACCCTTCATAGTCATATATGCTTTACTTGATTCACTAAATATCACAAACTATGTTTTTTTGTTTTTGTTTAGCTTTAGGCTAATTTTTGCTTTAACAAAAATAAAACTCGAACACTTCAAGTACGAAAACAAAAACGAACATCAACTTGCGGAAGATATAAAAAAAATTCGAAATGCATTTTATACACATACACACATACATGTATACACAAATAGAATGGTTAACTATATTTATTAAGGTAGTGTACATAAGCCTAGACTACGCCAGTATCAACATTTTTAAATAGAGTTTTTATTTTCTTTATTTTGTTTTTCCGAATACACAGATCACAGTCTTTGGTGATTTTCAAGTCTACATACATATAAAATATTAACTTTGATTTTTAATTACTGCAAGTATTTTATAAAGCATACTTTTAGGCATTTTTGTTTCTCTTTTATGTTCTGTGTTAAAAATCAGTTAAGAAACGTTGCTAGTTCTACATAAAATTTCACGTTTCAATCAAATTCAATTTATCTCAAATTTTGACATACTTGTACTGTCATTCGTTTTGATTAAAAATAAAACAAGTCCGCAAATCTCTCAAAACGGAATACTCTTCGATTTTGGAGATGTCACAATTACTTTGTTTTGATGCAAAGTTTTTTTGAGACCACTCTAAAGACTTGGAGCAACTTCTGGTAGTTGAGATAGTTACAAAAAAAAATATCTATATACTAGCTATATATATATATAATAGCATATACGATACGTTGCGTAGCAGTTAAATGTAGTTGCAATTATTTACTAACCAATCCAATCCCGTCATCTAACTAATTTACAACTTTTGTAGGCGCGCTAAGACTTAATAATTAATAGTTTGCTAATCAAATTTTTGAAATGAATACGCTAAATTAATACCAATTTCGATTGAGCCAATCGGAAGATCGTTCAAATACCACCAATTACGAAGTGTAATGCGAAAATACCCATAAAATACAATTATTTAAATGATTAGTTGCGATTTATTTGAAGACCGTTCAATCGATTGGAATCACTCGACTAATTTAATATATTTGGGTAAATATTCGAAACCCGCCAACTTGCAGATGATCGGTCGCGTTGGTAATGTTGGCATGCAGCAGCAACAACACCTCCAGCAACAGCAACAACAACAACAACCGTATGGTCAGCAACAGACGCAAATGGGACAGCAGCAGCAGCAGCAGCAGCAGCAACAACAACAGCAGCAACCACAACAGCAAATGGGCATGGGACAAACTGGAATGATGGGCATGGGCCAACAGCCGATGGGCATGCTGGGCCAGACGCAGCAGCAGCAACAGATGGGTCAGCAGATGGGTCAGCCGATGGGTCAGCCGATGGGTCAGCAAATGGGCGGCATGGGCCAAATGGGCATGGGTCAAATGGGTCAGCAGCAGGTGCCTGTGACGACGCAGGCGCCAACGGGGGGACTCTTCTCCGGCGCAACTAGCCTGCTCTCTGGTGCTACTTCGGCTGCCACCGGTGGTCTATTTGGCTCAAAGCAACCGCCCAAAACGGATCCAATGCAACCACCCGGTGGTGTGCAGCCAACGCAGCAACAAGCAAACGCCTTCGGTGCCCAACAGATGACACCGGGCATGCAGCAGCCCGGCATGCAACAGCAGGGCATGCAACAGCCTGGCATGCAACAGCAGGGCATGCAACAGCAGCAACAACAAGTGCCACCGCAAGGTCAGCCGCCACCACAAGGGCCGGGCGCCGGCCTGCTGGGAGGTCTCAAGGGCATTGCCGCAGCGGCGCCCGGCGGCGATGTACTCTCAAAAGGCAAAGATCTATTTGGCAAATTTGGGTTCGGCTTTGGCAAATAACCCTGGTCATTCCATAGGGTCCTGTTATATTATTCGTAGATTAGACCTATTATTATGATGATTATTGCTATTAATTACGATTACTAAGCTAATATATACATATACGTATACACAATTATACAAAGATAACATTTAAAGCAAAAAGCAAATCCAATAATCCCCCAGGTAACTGTGGGTCATTGTGAAAGATGTTGTAATGTTGATATAATGAATGAATGCAACTAATAGAAATAATGATAATATTTTTTATTAATACAATTGATAGAAATATTAATAATACTAAATGCTAAACACAGACACAAATCAACACACAAACTACAACAACAACAACAACCAGAAGATCAACATCACAATAAACTAACAAAACCACATAAATTGTTGTAAAATTAATTTAATATATATTATCCAGTTAAGAAACCTAATACAAAATAAAAATACAATAAATAATAAAGAGAAGTTAATGATAAAAAGACAACTAACTAAATGATAAATAAATAGACAAATGAAGAGCTGTATTGCTCACACATAAAAGACACACAAACACATATATACATATTATATATATATATTCATATATATACACATACGTTAAATAAGGCAAATGATAAATGTGGGAGTAAAAATACATATATTATATACATACATACATTATATTTACAATTATTTGTTAACGCACATTGTTAAATTTGCTACTGTTGCTGACCAGTTTATAAATACGAGTAATAAAACAAAAACAAAAAAAAAACTAAAAGTGAAAACCAAAACATACATATATTATATATATTTAAAATATATTAAAAACAAAAGCAAAATAATTAAAAATAAAAAAAAATGAAATACACATTTAAATTAATAAATCAAAACCTAAGTAAACGAACGGAAAGTTGAGCAATATAAAGACGATGGACAAACCAAATTATGCAAAATACATATACATTATGCAAATACATAAATATGATGCAAACAAACATATAAACGCATATACTACATGTACGTACGTAAACGACTTCACATGCCTTCCAAACTATGATTGTCCCGTAAAAAAATAAAACCGATTCCACTCAAAAATCTAAAGCTTTCAATAGACTCAAAACCCGTCTCTCCGATTCAATTCCGAGCTATCTATAACCAATTCATACAGCTTTAATGCTTGTTAACTCGTTTGAAAAGGCAAAATTACCAAAAAATTAAAAATAAAATAAAATTGAACGTCGTACATATATGGAATTCGAAAATATATGAATATCAAAATAAGCATTCACAAGCCAACACAAATATGCATACAACTTAAAGTCAATACATGGAACATGTTTGGCAGATTCTTTATGTACAGTTTGTACTGTTTTCTTTGTTCAAATCTACAAATCAAACCTTCCAACTACTTACTATTGACTATCCATATAAAACATATTTACTAAATAAAAAAAAAAACACAAAAAAAGACATCCATACCAATTACAATGGTTGCTTTTCTTTAATATATATTTAAACGACATACAGTCAGTCATGTATGTTTGCGTATCACTTTCCTTTTCATAATTGCTTTTTCCTGTATACAAGATCGAAAGATGTTTCCTAATGTTTAATAATTGCTTTAGCAACACATTAAAAACTAAAAAAAAACAAACAAATTAATTGCCTGCATACGAACAAAATACAATGCGTACCTCTTGCTTTACGAAAACAGAAAGTCTAAAAACAAATACAAAATTAAAAAACTAAACAAAAAATATAAATAAACAAAATGAACAAATACAAAATCTATGAAATTATAAAATGTTTGCAAAGAGCGCATAGAATGGCATATAATATATATATATGCGTAGGATATGATTAAATTGTGAGCAACAAAAAATATTACTTTAATCAAATGACACTTTCAGCACTGGAATCCTTCATAGACAAATGAAACAAACGACCATAAAAGCTACAAATAAATTCAGAACTCAACTGTAAATTGTGAACTGGCAAATGGTTGCAAATCTTAGATAATTATGTATGTACATCAGCAGAAATAGTTAAATATGATTCCAGTCGATTTACGTCAAAGTGTGTTAAATGCATACTCAAATCTACATATACTATATATTTAATGAAACAAGCGTTAACTTTTCCCACGTAAATAATTTTGACCTTACAATCAAATCATTGTATTATTTAGCCAGCAAAAAAAAGAAAGAAAAAATTCGAAAACATTAATTTTACAATTAACACACATTATACACAAAACAGGAAATGACATACAGCTTCGGCATATCCGACGCTGAAATGCCCTTGCACGTCAGGTTAATCACAATCAAATATCCACGCTGCAACTTGAGTCCGAAGCTATTGTTGTCTTGGCCAGAACGCATTTGTACATATAGTATAGTACGATTCAGCTATATATAACATGGCTTTGGAGCAAGGGCATTCGTATGTCAACCTCAATAATAACACACTACTTAGAAAGATTTACTGAATGTACACAATTTATTAAAAACAAAATACACACACATACAAACCAGAAAGAGAAAACTAAAACCTGTTAGACACAAATGAAGATAATAGCAAATAACAAAAAGAAGAAAGAAAAACTACGCTATACGGAATGATAAACCAACTAAATTGTTATACGGTATTATTATACTTTTTCTATACCTTATAATTTCTTTATTGAATAACAAAAAAAAAAACAAAACAAAAAATAAAAACAAATGAAAAAATAATTAAATACCAATTTAAAAAGAGAAGAGAAAGAAAAGCGTATTATTGTGTTCATGGGTAACAATTAAAAATAATAGTTCTTACTGCTTCATATAATTTATGATATAACTGAATTGTGATTGTTGTTAGAGGTGCCTAATTCAGCGGCCCAGAACGTAGTACGAATCTTAAAACTTAAACGGGCTATATTAAAAATAAATCATTTTTTAATATATTTTTTTTTTATTTGCATCACAATATTGTTCATAAGTAGAAAATACTTAATTCAAGAATTTTCGTACATGAAAAAACAATTTTGATTTCGTCACGAAATTCTTGATGTTTTCGCTGAGTGTATGTTTTACAACACTAACTCTTTATTGTTTAGTCTTCACAGCTGACAAAAAGGAACTATGTATCTATGTCTGTCTGTTTATACAGATATACCCACATATGATTTAGTATATAGAGTATTTAAACAGAATGCAATCGAGTTGTAGATATTTACAGAGTGCCTGCTATGATAAATAACAAGCAAACTGGGAGTCTGACTTAAATTATCTAAATTGCGCACGCGAGCGGACAGCTGGACAGACGCAATTAAATGCCAGGACATGGCCAATAGCAATATTACGTAAATGTACTTATACTGTGATCTGACTAAGATTTGGCTTCCAGCGGGAACAGCTCCTGATCCTCGTTGCAGAAGCGTATGTTGCTGGTAACAGGCAGCATCTGCTGCTGCTTGAGGCTCATCTGCTGCAGCACCAGCAGCACATTGTCATTGGCCAGCTCCTTGGCCACGGCCATTAGCATTTCCACAAAGGTCGCATCGAACTGCATGAAGCGTCCGCAGTGCAGCACAATTGGAAAATCGTTGCGGTACAGAAGGCAAGCGGACCGAATCTCCGATCGCAGCGTATCGACACCGGTGTAGAAAATATCCGACTGCGGCACCACATGCACATAGTAGGTGGACTCATACTGCAGACCAAAAAAAAAAAAGTAAAGTTAAAAATGCATTTTTTTTTAACGATACCAAAACACACCTGCTTAAGGTACACCTCGATTTTGGGATTGCCCAGACGCAGCAAAATGCAAATCATGCTGACCACAATGCCAAAGAGCAGGCCCATCTCGACGCCAGCGATGAGGCACATGATAAGGCTGCCGGTCCAGCCGAAAAAGTCCTTTTTGTTGGTTCGCCACAGCTCCTTAATGGGTGTCAGATCAATCTGTGCATCAAATGGATTTAAGACTTAATCTTTCAAATAATCACAAAATAATGAAGACCCACCATAAAGATAACCGCTGCAATGAGTACGGCGGCCAGCGAGGCTCTGGGTATGTACTGGAAGTAGGGCGTCAATATCGACAGGGCGGAGAGCACAATAAGTCCCGTATAAATGCCAGCCATGGGCGTGCGCACGCCGGACGCCTGGCTGACCGCGGAACGCGTGAAGGCGCCACAGGTGGGCATCGCACTGAAGAAGGAGCCGGCCAAATTGCACAGGCCGAGCGTCAGCATCTCCTGCGAGGCATCCAGCTTGCCGTCCTTGACTGCAAGCAGAAGCCGTTTAGCAACAGTTTCAATCCACGCACATTACGCATACGCACCGAAGGCCTTGGCAATAGCCACGTTCGCCAACACGGCCACAATGGGCACCAGAATAACGCCGCTGCCCAGTTCATGGAGAATATCGGTGAAGATATAGGTGCGATTCTGATACTCGAAAGCAAAGGGCGGCACCTTGATGGTGGGCATGGCAGACGACACCTTCGAGGAGAGCGCAAAGGGAACCGCTTCCAAGGAGCTCCTGTGCACCCACAGGTACACCATCAGACCGCTAAAGAAGACGACCAGCGCATTGCGCGATATGCTGATGTACCAGAGCACCTTCTTCAGCCTCTGCGTGAGCGGCGTATCCTGCTTAAACTTCACTTGCGACAGCAGCTAAGGGTGGGTTGGAAAAACTAACTATTTAATTTTTATTGTTATTCTAAAAATGTTTGGTGTTTTTTAATTTTTGCCATGCAGTGCAGACTAGCTTTAAAATTGCGGCAAATTTCTGTTGTTTTGACATTTTGAAAAAACTTTTTTTTTAAATGCTTTTCCCCATGTTTATTTTCAAAAGAAAAAATTTTTTTTTCAAAATTGAATCGATTCTGAATGTCGAATCTATCCAAATGAAAAATCATGACCAAAGTGTCATCAAACATAAAAATTGGTTCACTTTCGACTTATTAATTGCTGTTTGAAATATGAGACCTATGGGTCCAAGAGCTTAACATGTCAATATTTTTCTCAATTTAAATTTTGAAAAAATTTTGAAAAAATTTAAATTACAAAAAAATTTTCCAACATTAGTACGGGGGTGGTACATGTTTATTTCCCAAAATATCACAAACATTTTTTTTTTTCAAAAATGCATTAATTTTTAATGTAAAATCGATATAAATGAAAAATCATGACCAGAATGCCTTTAAACATGAAAATCGTTTCAGTTTTGGCAATTTTATGGGTGTTCCTAATATGAGACCCATGGGTCCTACCTATATATTCGCTCTCAAGATTTATGGATCATCTCAAATTGCCACGCCCCCATTAGGGGTAGTAATGTGAGTTCTTTATAGGTCATTACTAAACTGTCTGAAAATGTATGTAAGTAGTTTTAAAACTAACGACAAAATTTCAATGCTTTATGAAAATGTTATTACTTCGAAGACGAGTTTTAATGTGTGGAGTAGCTTAAGTTGGACTTACCCGCAGTAAAAGCAGCACGCAAATGCAGGCGATGCCCAGGCTGGCGTCCGTGTAACGAATGTTGCCAAAGTAGTCGCCAATCGAGGGCACTTTCTTTATCCGAATGCCCAATAGGCTCTTCAACTGGGCCAGCACCACAATGATGGCTGTGCCGGAGGTAAACGCCTTCGTTACGGGCGATGGTATAAAGCTGACTATGAAGCCCAGCTGGAAGATACCCATGAGCAGCTCCACGAGACCGGCGAGAAAGGCCAGCACGATGACTATTTGGACGGGCTTGTCCGCACAAAACTGCAGCGTCATAATGGCCATCAGGCTGGTGGGACCAATCGAGACCTGGGGTATGGTGCCGAAGAACACATATATGATCGAGCCAATGAACGCCGAGTACAGGCCGTACTCCGAGGAGAGGCCCGCCAAGGCGGCATACGCAATGCTCTGCGGGATGATGGTCAGGCCCAAGGTGATGCCCGCTATAAGATCGGCAAAGGCCTGCGCTCGATCGTACTTGCGTATCCAGGTGAGTATGAAAACGCGACGCAGCAGCCAGTGGGCCTCCTGGGGCGGACTGTACCTGCTCTGCATATCCGTGTCGACGGTGTATGCCTGATCGCAGCACTCATCGCCATTGTTGCCCGTGTACTTCACCTTTCCCTCGCAGTTGGCTGCAATCGGAAGTAGGTACTCTTATTATTTTGCATTGTCAATTTTCGACCTGGTCGTACGATCGTAAATGGTGGTCACCGTCGATGGCGACCGTTTGCCAGCTGCTCCATGAAGCCTCTTGGAAATGCCAAGCGTGTGCTTCCACGGCAAACCCATTTCGTACTGAGTTTTTGGTTTTGCCAATGGGCAAACTGCTTAAACGCTTGAAAGCGATTTTGTTTGTTTTCTGCCGGGGATATTTTTAGCGCTTTTTGATACCCTGAACCCATTGCAAGTGGCTAAAGAGGGTATAATGGTTTTGTGCAAATTTATGGAACAGGTCAGGCCGACGAGATGAGTTGATTTAGCGCTGTCCGTCTGTCCATCTGTTCGTATGTTCATTCTTCTTTTTTTTGATATTTTGAAAAATTTTATTAATATCGATAAAAATCGATTTTAAGACTTCTTAACTTATCTCTGAGACTTTTAGAGCTAGAGCCACCAAATTTAGTGCGTTATGTTCGTGTAAAGCAGACTCAGTTCTGGATTTTGGATAGCTCCCGCGCTTGCCCCGAAAAAAGCATTTGTGTGTGTGAATGCAATGCTTGTAAAGAAAGATCGCAGGGTTCAGGGTATCTGTTAGTCGGGCGTTCCCGACTTGAGCCTTCTCACTTGTTGTTTTTTCTAAGCAAGCTTGCGCGATATAGCACCCAGCTCTGAACGTGAATCAATTGTGTGAAATCGTAATTAAGTTTCTATCATCATGCACGATACATGTGAAGTACAACCGGGAGATCGAAGTTATGTAAATAAAATATAAAAAAATATAACAAAACAAAACAGCAATATGTGTGCCTTTTTAGCACTTTTTAAAGTGCGAGTTACTATTTTATATAGAGAAACAGATCCAAGCACCATTGGAAAACCTGTTTTGAGCACCCGCCCACTATATTTGATGCAAATTTAATCGTTGTTTTGCCTCGGCTAAATTATAAATATGCTTCAATTTTAGGAATACTTTGTTCTTTAACTCAATTTGATAAAGTCTACAGTTGAAATATGTTAAGCTGAAGAAGAAATCTTAAGTTGTACTTTTTAACACAAATTTTAAAAATTTTCAACAATGAAATGTTGTTGATTTTTTAAGAAATATATACGACGGGTGTTTTTATAACAAATATAAGTCCTTAATCAATTTTCAATTACTTAAAAATATTCCTTATTTATTTGATGGCTAAATCCAACACTAGAGGTCTAATTTGAATATGTGCGCAATATTTAATTTACAAATTAGCACACTTTTTCTAAGTAGTACTCGATCCGGAATGTGTCAAAGTGCTCCTATAAATAGTTTGATATTTCAAGTATTGAGTTGACTCATCAAAAAAAAGACAAATAAATAAAATTTAAATTCACCTTAAATTTACTAATGCCTGATTTTTTATCATTTATGTAAATATACATTTTTTTACGTAAGTTTTTCGTAACGCTAATTTAGTTGAAAGTTGGACATGCTTGTAGCGTTTTAATGTCAGTCGTCTGCTCTATTTAACTTAATTATATCAATTATAATGAAGTTATTATTGCGTTAATTTGCTCAGTTCAAAGCGTGATGCATTAAAAATATGTTCATTGCATTTAATTAATTTGTATGGCAAAACTACAAATTATACCCGCTAAAAATTGTATGTTTGTTTTTAATATTTTGTTGTATGTTTTTAAACTTGTTTGAAAAACAGTTCATATGGCAATAAAACTCAATTTTAACGAAATTTTTAGATAACGTTCGTTGGAAAAGTGTAAAAAACTTCGAGCTGGTGTTTTCTAAATAAACATTTTTTAATATTTCTGTTTTTTATCAAGTTTGTTGATATTTTAAATATAATATTTACTTTCGAAACACGATTTATTAGCAATGTATTTAAATTTGTAAAAATAAAAAAAAATTAATTTATATTGATATATATATTTTCTGAATTTCTTTCTGTTTGCATATACATTATTTAAGTGTTGATCGTTTTATATATATTTTTTTTATATATCTTTGAAAAAGTATTACAGTAGTTCTTGGACATTTTCTTTAAAGATTGGAAAATATAATAAATTTTTGAAATTTAAAAAAAAAAAAATTTAATTTTTAGCTATGCTATATAAACATTTTAACTATGACAACGCTTGCACTTGGTTTTAGAAATAAATTCTGAGTTTTTTTATATGCATGTTAAGTCACACTATAATTGGAAGATATAATATGGTTGCTTAGCTGACAGACAGAAAAGTCAAGTAATTGACAGAATTATTGTTCATTGTTGAAATTGTCGCGAATTGATCAAGATGTGACCGCAAAATATGAAACTTAAAATAGCTTAGCTTTTCAAACCTTAGAAAAATGTTTGTATCTTATAAAAGAACAACTTATTCTTAATTTCAATATTTTGAAATTCATTCACACCACTTTTTTAAAGTTTATCTGCTCTCAATATTATTAACTTTTTCACATTGAACACTTTTTGTGTATATAATATAAAACGTACCATCAAAGGATAAGTTTTTCGTAAATGGCATTTTAATGTATTCGTAATTTAATCCGTTTATCTAAGCCACAACTAATAGATAATATTTAGCAAGGATTATTAAAAATTTTTAATTCTAAGACACGCTGCTCCAAGTGCATTGCTTCGCAATCTAAAGAAAACTACCGAATGAGCGAATTTTGGAACGATAAATAAGTAAGAGAGTCGAGATTTGTCTGATAAAAAAAATGAAAAATGTCAAGAAAACGGCGACATTTTGTCATGTTATGCACGATATCAACATTACAATGGGACACTTAACGCGCATTTGGCAGGCAGATGGGTAAACAGCCTTCGCGTTGTAGAGGTGGAAGTCATCTAGACACAAGTACAATTGTGGATGGGTTGTCCGACTAGCTAAGTAGAAGACATATGCGAAAATACACTGGGAAAAAATCTGTTAATTCATACAACATTTTAAACATTTGAACATCCGTATATTTTCCAAATTAAAGATACAAATAAAGTATTCAAATAGAAAATAAATAAGCTGTTACAAAAACAACGAGTTAATTTTTACTTCGATTTTCTCCAAGTGTATACATATTGAAAACTACTCTCATAAGGTGCAACAGGCGAGAGCGAGATAGCTGATAGGTGGGTAATAAGGGACCATTTAGCCAATCTGTGGGTGTCAAGTATTTTTCCGTTTGCGACAATTGAATGAATAATCAGTAAGTCCAACAAATCTGATCAATATTTGAGTTAGAACTTAGATGATTTTAGATATACATATGCACCACATATCTCTAGCTTGATTAATTTAAATGCTGCCAAGCGATAATCAACTTGTAACACCTTGTGACAGCATAAATGGCTGCTCCATTAGTAACTAGAGCCAAAAGTCAGAACTACCAGTTTCTAGAATTGGATCGGCAAAAGCTGGTCAACAGTTGCAACTGTCAACGATCACAAGTCTGAATGCATTTGTCTTCTTACCTAGTATGCACAATCTTGTTTACAGGCTTTAAGATGATAATCTCGCAGTGTGTTGCATCAATTATCTTATCTTAAAAAATATATATCTATTTTTAATCCTCGACTGAAATGAATGAATTTCTCTATAATTATTAGATGTATAAAAGTATGTAGTATGTGTGAACGTATGTATGCAGATTACGCAGAAATTTAGCATCCAAGGCCGTCTGCGTCTGGGATGCTTATGTGATGGACAATTGATCTCATTTTACGGCTTATCTGCTAAGAGTAAATAACTTACTGTACGCCGCAGTGATATCGCAATAACAATTCTATTTTCGTTCCAATAGTAGAGATAAGAAATGGATTAGCAAACAAATTTATTCTAGGTCATAAATTGCTGTTAACCAGTATTTACTCACTAACTAGTCTAAAAAAAGAAAACCAAAAAAGCTAAAAAAAAACGACTTATATTATATTCAAAACTAGCGCCGTTAAAAAGAAGTAAAGTAAATGGGCTCCAGTATTGGAAAAGTTCTTTATATATTCGATAACTATGTTATAATCGATGTATAACATATCGCAGCTATTTTAAAACATAGGCCTTCTTCGGAAACACGAGTATTATCATTTATTAAAAAAAAATACTTCAATATATTGATTGATTTATGTTTTGTTGAAATTATCACTTAACATTGTGCTTATTTAAAACCATTCGATATTTTACAAAATATTTTATTTAGGGTTGTGTAAAGCGAATATCGATACCATGTCATAGTTGAATTAAATATGCAGTTCAGCTAACTTTTGTGCAACCTTGTTCGTTTATCGCAGCGAATAAAAATATAATTAGGAACAAAAATATATTTATCTGACGTTAAACGACTTGAGCGCCGTCGCTAGTGCTCGTTTTTTGCCCAAAAAAAACCAGTCGGTGAGAATCGCAAAAATAGGAGGCGAGGCAACCATTGAATGAAAGGAAAAATTCGCAAAATTCGAGCAGCGAGTGAAAAAGAGCAAAGGCAGAAGAAGAAGAAGACGGAGGAGGAGGTAAAGCAGAAGCAAAGCAGAAAACGACCAGCCACAAAGCACGAAAGGCTAACCCCCAAACAAAAAGAAGTGCGTGAATATTTAGGAAAATTAACGCCAGTCCGCCATTAGTGTTTTTGTTATCGTCGTCGTCATCGTCAACGTTTTGTTTATTGTTGCTCAGCAAAGGTGTTGAATGCTGTCTCCGGGCAAGGCGAAGAAGATCGGGCGACTCTGACTCCATTAAAGCGAGCATATTGTCGACATCGTACCGTTCTCCGTCTCCGTTTCTATCCCCGTTTGCGTTGTGCATCGTGACGTCGCCAAGCGAAATTCAGATTCAGCCACCCAGCCAAAGCCAGCAAAAAGAGAAACAGATAAAAATCAAAGAGAAACAGCAAAATAAAGCAGAAGTATTTAAACAAAAAACAAAAACTAGAAGAACCCGAAGAATACGCGTATAAATAAAATTGAAATCAGAAATAAGTTCAACTGAAAGCAAAGTTCCGTGCGTTCGTCGACTTCTGGTGCTGGCGATTGGCAATTGGCTTGCCCATCTTCTATTATGAACAACAATAGCAAGCGGAAAAGTCGACCTAGTGGCGGAGGCAGTGGCGGCGGTGCCAGCGGCGGCATCTTAAGGTAAGAAGAAGAACTGCTGCTGCAGTTGGGAATAAGCACGAAGTGAATGCAAAGGCAAAGACAAACGCACGAAGAAAAAACCACGGGCCAAGTGTTTGTTGTTGCTGCTGGTTGTCGATGTTTGTGTTGTTATCGTTGTTGTTGGCTGCAGCTAGTATAAAATAAAACAGCGCACCAGGTTCCGCTGCTGTGAAAGGTGAAAGCGTGCGTCTTTTTATTTTTTTTATTGTGTTTCGTTTCCTAAATATTCTTTTAATGTTGTTTATTTTTGAAGAACACTTGCGTATCGCATGGAGTTTGTCAAATTACATGTTGAAGCAGAAGAAGGGGTAGAAGCAAACAGGGCAAATTGCAATTACTTATATAATATGCCAGTCGTTGATGCATGTGTGCTTGTGTGTTTGGCAATGTACATGCACACACATACTATGTACGTATGTGTGCTTCTGTAGTGTCGTGTTTTGTCATATTTTGAGCTTTGTTTACTTTTCCCTTTTACAAGCTAACCCCATACGAAAAAAAAGCAGACAAAAAATATGTACTAAAAGCACCAAGTATAAATTATTTAAAATCATCCAATTGCCCAGCGAAGCTCCCCTATATACACACACACACATAGACAGAAGAATGAGAACCCGACCCCGCAATCATCCCAACAAACCCTTTAAATGTTCAATTGACTGCAGTGCCATCCATACATGCATACACCTACGTCACGTGTATACACACATTTTCATACACATAGTTAAATAGAAGAGTGCACAGTGGCACCAGGCCATATCGATGCAGCTTTTTTTACTCAGTTTTCAGCTGGTTGGGGCCCACTGCCCATGCACGTATCGTATTTTCCTTTTCTACATTGCTTGCCTCTTTTTCGTATGCACTTTTCTTGCATTGTCAGCATTTTGGTGTTTGTTGTTTCTGTTGTTGTTGTTGTTGCTGCTGCTGCTGTGTGACGTGCGACACGACGGCGGCTGCCGCTGCCTTGGCACACTTCGCCTCCCGCCGGGAGAACAAAATTTGGGTCACTTTACAAATTTGCTGACCGAACATTTGGTATCGCATCGTTCTTGTTGTCGTTGCCACTTCTCTATGTTTATTCGACATTCTGCCTATGCGCACACTTGCATTTAAGCCCTGTTCGTCGCAAAATTCTTACATACTTATTCACGCATGCATTTGTATGTAGGTTTCTGTTTAGTGTATGGAGAAACATATGTACATAAGTATGCGCAGATGCACTATTATGCGATTTATGTTTCTCGGGCCACCTCTTATCAATGAGAGCCATTCGCTTTACGCATGATTCATTTTAAAATGCAATCAATTATTTGACCAAAACGTACACCATGAATCACCCTTTAATGCCCACCATCCCCCAATGGCCGCTCCAGTTAGCGACACTGTTGATATTATTATTCTTAATTTTATTTATATTGTACATTGTTGGTCGTGTTGTTTTCGTTGTTATGTGCGTGTCTGAGTTCATTGTGCGTTGCGAGCTTCGAGCTGTGCATTTCACGGTCGTCGATCCTGCTTGCACGCAATCGAAACAACCCCAAAGCGCGTTCGTCCAGAAACATTTGGGGCTGTGAACTGAACTAGTTCTAATTACATTTTATATATTTGCTTTTATCTTTGCCATGTATGGACATCGCTTTGGTCCTCTGTATAGAGAGCACTTGCAGATGCTGTTTTTGATTAATTTTTGTAGCATTGAAATTATAATCATAATTTTTAACTTGTTAAATTTTGGGTTTCATCTAGTAAAAATGAAAACGACAGTTGAATGCAGTTTTTGAAAGGTCTCAGAAACAGTATGTGTGAATTTATCCATTCAAACAGCTAATGTTTCCCGACTCGGAAATACCCTACACTTAGCTCTGAGTACTGTAAATTTTTTTTTTTTTTACAAAATACTACTACAAATTTTTATTTATACATTTTGGTAAAACAGAAAGAGTATTTCAAAAAAGTAATTCAAGTCAATGCACATAGTTATGCTTGAATTTTGTCATAAAATATATTATACACGTTTGTTGTGGGTACAGGGTATATACAGATACAGGTGTGTGCATATCTGATGTAGTTCATGAACAGGGAAGTTTTAAATATTGAGTTCAGTGGACTGAATCAAAGCGCTCACATATATATACACACACACAAACACACGCAAGCTCACAAAATGATGTGACCAGCAGATATTTGCGTTTGAGGGGCGGGCGTGGTTTGGGGTATGAGCCCACCAACAAGAGAAACAACAACGAATCGATATTGCAGCGTAGCGCAAGCTCTGACGGGCGACCCTGAGCCACGTTGGGGTGTTCGATTTCTTTGTTTTGCATTTTCGCAGTGCTTCAGATAAAGAGACACTTGGCTAAGTTAAACTGCACTGAGTCACGTCGAAATTGGGGAAGTGCAAATGGTTTGTGTTTGTGTGTTGTATTAATTGCTCCGGCTTTTCGTACATTCTCTTCCAGATACAACGCCAATGACAATAGTCTGCGGCCAGCGAACAATAAGACCGGCAACAGCGGCGGCGGCGGCGGTGGCGCAGTTGGACGTTCGCTGGGCGTCTATAATAACACCTTTTTCATGCACTCGGCAACGGCGCTGGTCGGCAGCATTGTGGAGGTTCGCCTACGTTCGGGTAATGTTTATGAGGGCGTGTTCCGTACGTTCTCGGGCAACTTTGACATCGCACTGGAGCTGCCGGCTTGCATAAAGGCAAAGAATCCCGATGAGAGCAAAACAGTACCCAAACACATCATATTCCCGGCGGACACCGTGGTTACCGTAATAGCTAAGGACTTTGATTCACAATATGCGACTACGGGCGCTTTTCAGACCGACGGCGCCATTTCCGACAAGTGCAACGGTAATTTGAGTCCTTTATTTATTCGCGTGCAGCATTCTAAATCGATTGAACCCATTTATTGTTGTTATGGTTGTTGTTGCTTTCCTTTTAGGCACGCGCTTCGATGAAAAGCAATTGGAACCGTGGGACTCTGGTGCCAATGGCGACATTGAAATTGAGTTGGATGGTGCCGCCAACGGCTGGGACGCAAACGAGATGTTCCGCAAGAATGAGAATCAGTTTGGTGTCACCTCGACATTCGATGATTCGCTATCATCGTACACGGTGCCCCTGGATAAGGGCGATTCTCTAGAGTTCAAGGAAGCCGAGGCTAAGGCTGAAAAATTGGCGGCAGAGATTGAAAATAATCCGACATGCCGCGAACGTTTGGATCTAGAGAATGGTGATGAGGAGGCTCTTTTCGCTGCCGTGGAGAGGCCACAGGAGAGGCCAGATCACGAACAGGAGCGCGAGCGTGAGCGCAATGAACGTGACAGAGAGCGCGAACGGGAGCGCGAAGAACGCGAACGTGAGCGGGAACGTGATCGAGATCGTGGCAATAAGCCGCGTGGCGGCGGCTCAAGTGACTACCAGCTGCGCGAGACAATGAGCAAAGATCGTTACATTACCAAGCCGACACACAGCAATAACGGACCACCAGGATCGCATGCCGTCATGTCCGCTCAATCGAGCTCGGTGACGGGCTCGCGCGATCGTGATAGTCGTGATCCGGTAATGATGGGTCAGCAGGGCATGGGCCAGGGTGGGGCCACACAAGCAGTTCTTATACTTGCCGGCAGCTTGAAAAACACGGGCCCATCCTCGGGGTCCGGCAATGTATCAACAGATGCCACTGGCAGCAAGTATGTCGGCGGCGGTGGCGGTGGACCGATGATGAAGCGCAAACCGGTGCCGCAAGGCGGCAAACTAATGCGCGGCAATCCGACAAACAGCGCCGGCGTCGGCAACGCATCCAATGTGCCGCAAGGTAACAGCCCCAGTAACGTGGGCGCCAAGTCTGGTGGCTATCAGTCCACCATGGGCATACAGAATCAGTACTCGTACCAGGGTAACTCGCAGATTATACACGGGTAAGCATTTTCTTTCTACGCTACGCTTATGTTTGGAATTAAATTCTTCTATTTATGCTAACATTAACAGCTCCTCTCAGTACCGCAATCAAGGGCATATGAGCGGGGCGTCCAAGCTAAACGGTGGCGACTCCGGATCAAACACGGGTAAACCATTGCCACAGCGCCCGATGCGCCAATATCAGGGCTCGCAGAGCAACTCCTCGCTCAACTATGGCGGCGACACACAGCAACAGCTGGGCAAACCCATGCACAGTGGCCACGTTCATGTCGGGCACAACAGTAATTCGCCGCCGCTGCAGACTGGTGGCCAGCAGCAGCAGCAGCAGCCGCAGCAGCAACAACAGCAGCAGCAGCAACAGCAGCAGCAACAACAACAGCCACAGCAGCAACAGCATCAGAGTCAGCCGCAGCAGCAGCGTCAGGTGCGCTCACGCGATAATCAGCTGCAGGATCTGCGTCAATTTGGTCAGGACTTTCAGTTGGCGGGCAACAATAATTCGCCGCCGCAGCAGCAACAGCAGCAGCAGCATTCTCTGCAGCGTGGCGGCTTGCAACAATCGGTATCACCGCCGCAGCAGCAACAACAGCAGCAGCAGCAGCAACAACAACAACAACAACAGCCGCAACTGGTGGCTATGCATGTTCATGTTCCACCGCCGCATCATCACCAGCAGCTGCCACCACAGCAACACTATGTGCCTCAGCAGCAGCCACAGCCACAACAACAGCAGCAACAGCCGCCCCAACAGCAACATGCGCAGCATATGCAGCAAAAAGCGCCGTTGACGCAACAGCAGCAACAGCAGCAGCAGTTGGTGGTGGACAGTCAGCACCAGCACGTGCCGAAGCAGCAACAGCATCAGGGCCAGCCTCAGGTTCAGCCCCCACAGCAGCAACAACAACAACAACAACAATTGCAGCCGTCGCAGCTAGTGCAGCAGCCTGGCCAGCTGGTGCAGCAGCCCGGCCAGCTGGTGCAACAGCCTAGCCAGCCGCCGCAGCCTATTTATCATCATGTGCTAAATGCACCGTCACCGACTGGTGTACAGCAGCCGCAAACTTCGCCCGTGGTGATAACCTCACCAGCTATACTGGAGCAGCAGGTGCCTCCGCCATTGCAGGCCACTCCAAAGCCGGACGCATCGCCAGCGCCCAATATTGGCGGTGTTGGGGCTGGCAGTGGCAGCAACACTACGACGCCCACTGGCATTGCCAGCACGCCGACAACGGCTGGCACAGGTGGTGCCGCCATCGCCGGGCTAGACAAGTCCACAACGGTGGCCGGCGGCGTTGCAGGCAGTGTGTCGGCCACAGCCGCTGGCGGCACAGGCAGCACCACAACCAGCAGCGGTGCGACGCCAGTTGTGAAGAAACATGTGCTGAATCCATCAGCCAAGCCATTTACACCGCGTGGTCCCAGTACACCAAATCCATCGCGGCCACACACGCCACAAACGCCGGTGCCGATGCAGGCCATCTACACGACCACGGGCGCCCATATGCCGGCGGCTAATCAACCAATCTACATGGTGCAGCAGCCGCATGCATTCCCGGCACCCACACACCCAGGCGGCCAGGCCCCGCGAATGCGTCGCAACAACTATGGTAAGTGCTGCGCTATTGATAATTGGATAAGTTGCTGTGATTATTTAAACGTTGTCGGCTTTTAGGTCAAATGGGTGGATCACAGATGCATGTGTCGGCGTCGGCGGCTACGGGACAGCCGCTGATGGCCACGGCACCGTTGCCACAATTCATTCAATACCAACATACGCCGCATCCACCACATTTCCAACCGCCGTATGGCCCGATGCCGATGCGCGTGTATCCGGAGCAGCCGCAGCAGTTACAGTTCTTGGCACAGACAACGCCATCGACGACGCCATCACCGGGTCAGCCGCATCAGTCTTTCCATCCGCCACCACAGCCCTCCCCTGCCGGCGGGGGACCGCAGCCCGCAGCATTCGCAGCCCAAGCACAGCCGCAGGCATACCATTTGATGTGCGTGCCCGGGCCGCTTATGCACAATCCCTACTTCCAGCCAACAACGCCGCAGCATCCGCCGCAGAATCAACAGTTTCAGCTTGTTATGCAGCAGCAGCACACCACGCAATAAGCTGCACATTCTCAACGGAAACATTCGCGGCTGCAGTCACAGTGGAATCAACATCAGCGTCAAAATCTCATAGCCCCTTTCCTCCCATCCATGCACAGCAAACATGCCACGTTCAGATAGAGACTAGCACACATTCGCGCGCGCACACACACACACACACACACCCACACCCTCACACCTTAGCATCGCGATTCATAATAGCAACCGCACTGATGTTTTTGGGGGATAACTTGGGCAGATTGAGCGTTAATCAGCTGTATACCCCACCATCTGGCCATTCTTACTGTTATTATCTGATGCCAGAGTGCGATTCATCCTGCAATTCATCATACTTATATACATCGCAAGCAAAACACCAACAACTAGAAAATTATAAAATATAATTAAAACAAAAAGGGAAACTAGTGAATTTGTCTACAGCGCTCGACGGCCAAAAAAAAAAAGAGTAACAGATAAAAAAAGTACAATTAATCAGCTCCAAGATCCCTGCATTTGGAACATCTTAAAGGTGGTTGGCGATGGTTCCTCTGATCTATGTACACCCAGTCTCTTCGGACTGTTTTCTGTAATCAAGCTGTCTTTACTGCGCCTCAAAAATCAAACAAATCCAATTGATTAAAATTGTGCTGTAAAAGCAAAATTTAAGAAGATAAAAACATCTAATCAAAAATTGAACTGAAAGGCAAACATGTGAAGCCCAATTAAAAAGAAAAAACCAATTAATATGAATTTTTGTAAAATTGCTTTAAGCGAAACTCTTGAATTCACATCGGTACTATTGATATATATATATATATATATACATATATTTGTATAATTTTGTGAGCTTTGGCGTGCTTTAGATCGAGACACACTCATACACACATACTGAAAAAAATTGTAGACGGAAACACGAAGTTCTCATAGACAAGCATAAGCAATGGGTGACATGCAGACACATAGAAATCCAAAGTCATCATTCCAAATTTCAAATGAACATTTTTCAACGATCCAAGCAAAATTTTGCAAATTCTGTAACTGACATCTTATTTATATAAGTATGTATGTATGTATATACATACGTATATATATTTATATATTATATGTTGTACTTTATTGTATTCATTATGTGATTTTGAATACGCAAATCGCTCGATGAATACGCCCAACAAATATTTTTGCTTGGTTTGCTGAAGAAAAACTAAAACCGACGAATGTGAATTGAAGAGTCGATATATTTTATTTGAAAACATTGTTGTAGAAACTGATTGATTTTGTTGAAATTTAATTTTGTTTTCACCTTTACATTCGCATCCCAAATTCTGAGAAGAAAATGAAAAAAATTGTAAGAACATGTGAGTTGAACCAAAAATCAAGTTTTATTGCTTATTTTTATTATTTTTTGCTTATTTCTTTTTGTTATTGAACATTTGCACGCGAGTCTGATTCAGGTTTTTGGGTTTTAGTGCCTCCGTTGTCCATCAGAGAAAACGTCTTAATCCTTTGCCGGTCATCAATCAGTTTGATTCTATTCAGTATGATCAATATGCATCTGTTGTGGTCCTGTTTTGTTTTGTAAAGTTTCCTTAAATGAAAATGAAAAGAGAAAATAATAATTATTAATTAAAATAAAAATAAATAAAAAAAAAACAAAAAACCACAAAAAAAAAAACAAAAACAAAACATCTAAATTGTATGTGTATTTATTTATTACATATTATTTCAGCATAAATGACAATGAACAATGAACACGTGTCGTATACGTAATGTGTGTTCTGTTGAGATTTCTTTACCCAAACTCGTCAAAATGGCTGTGATATGATATAGAATACATAAAGTCACAAGCATTTTAACGACATGGTATAAGAAAGTTGCAATACAATACGTTGCAATGCAATATGGTCCTCGGAACACAGGACGAATGTTTCAAGCAATTCGCACGAAACTCATCAAAATGGCTGTGATATGACTTGTTAATGGCAACATTTCACAACCCCTTGAAGAGTTACGCAAGAATTGTGCGGTGTGGTGGCTATATCGGCACCCGGAATTGTCTAACAATACGATGCAAACACTTGTTGGGTCTGTTGTCGTCATATTCAAGATTCATAAAGGTACTATTTTTCATTTTTTTTATACATACTTTTTTGTTTTTGCTACGTTGCCCTTTGCAATGCCCATCAAAGCTGGCTGTGATACGATTCAATTGCAGATATATCATTCTCAGCCCTTTTTGATGACATTGAAAGTAAGACATGTACACACATACACATACACATACACATACACATACACATGCAAGCGCGCACACATACTGTAGCACAGCCGTGTAAACGAACTCTAATATAAATCACGTAACCAAGACGGTAACCGGCAGTGTGGTCGACGTAAACGTTTTGGGCGTAACGTTAAATAACGTAAAACTCAAATGGTATATGTGTGCATGCGTGTGTGTGAGTGGCTGTGTATGTGTGCATGTAGTATCTACCGCTAATTTCTATATCTCTCTTAATTTAAGCATATCTTGGATCTCGTCGAATGCATTACTTTTATGCTTTGTAGGTTAAGTAGCCGAAATCTGCTGCATGTTGCATGTTGCGTACACACTGCTGCACATAGAAGTGAGTATGCGAGTGTGTGCGTGTGTGTGTGTGTGTGTGTATTGCTAGGCAGTAAAATGGCAACGACTGCGACCACCGCCCTCTGCCGCAGCTTAAATGTCTGCCAGTCAGTCTAACTGTGAACTGTCGTCTGCACCATTTACGTACGACCGTATGTACGCATGTGTGAGTTGTATGTGTGTGTGTGTGTGTGTGTGTGTGCGTGTGCGTTTTCATACACCCTTAGCGCGCGCCCTTTCTAATATGCACAAATAGAATAAAAACAACAACAACAACCACCATTCGCGCTCAGTTGTTTGGGGAGGGTTACGAAAGATTTACGAACTTTGAATTGTTTGCACAAAAATTGAGGCATTGCAATTTCTGATCACATTTTGTATCGTATATTTATTCTAGCTACATAATCACGTCATTTATCTAGAATCTCTCTTTAAGCGCCATAATGTATGTATACAATGTATACATACACACGCGTATGTATGTATGTGTGTACATATGTGTTTTGTAGGGTGTTGCCCAGTCGGCTTATTGATCTGTGTGTTAACTGTTGTTGCTGCTGCTGCTGCTGCTGCCGCTGCAGTCTATGCACCCGAATTGAACAATACACATTAATATACATATTTATATGTATGTGTATATGTATATCTATATATACATATATATGTACACATGAGTTGTGAAAAAAACGACGTATACCATCCCTTATTTGGCACGTACCCGGCTCGCTGCTTTCGCTGCCTTTCTAGCTCTCGCTCTCTCACGCTGTCTCTCTTTACGCCTGTGCTCTCTTTCTCTACCCACCAGCTGCCATATATGGGTGTGTGTGTGTGTGTGCGCGCGTGTGTGTGTGTGTGTGTGTATTACTACTGTCGCAGACGACGAGCTTGCCACCCACCCTGTTTCCAGCAGCAGCA
Organism: Drosophila micromelanica; assembly: GCA_004143825.1. NCBI lineage: Eukaryota > Metazoa > Arthropoda > Insecta > Diptera > Drosophilidae > Drosophila > Drosophila micromelanica. The sequence continues at coordinate 64,081 of SCDY01000257.1, forward strand.
ACAACATCATTATCACCAACGTCATCATCATCATCATCATCATCATCGTTGTCGTCGGCGTTTGTCGTGTGTATACCGAAATACGTAAAATTCATTTATGGCTCGTATCCTTTTTTTGTTGTTGCTACCGCTGCCGCTTTGTTCCTGTTTCGGGGCGACGGCCGCGACCTCCTCGTCCTGGTCCTCGTCGTTGTCTTCTTCCCACTTTCTATGTGCCTTTTATTGTGGCAATCCCTGAAAATTGAAGCTACTGTTTTCCCTATTAGGCCGACACAGATAGCCGCTGGCGGGGTGCTTCTCTGGACAGAGTCCGGTCGTTGCATTTTACTTTATCCTTGCATATTGCTCCCAATGAATGGAAGCTTCACTTTTGCTAAATTTTTAACGGAACGCATAACTGTATGTACCTACATACAGTAAATGTCATGAAGAGTTTTTTGCGCAGTTTCGAAATGACTGCCAGCACTGGGCAATAAAACGGGCGAAAGAAAAGCAACAAACGCCATTTTCTGCAAAATTTTCCTTTGTACGCTTTCACTTTAGTTATATATTTTTTTTTTAATTTGACTTTTTCACTTGTTTAAACATTACAAATGTTAGTTTTATGCACAAATACTTGGTCGATGAGTGGTGTTTGATTTTTCAAATATTTACTTATTTATTTATTGTACATTATTCCCATTCAATTAGCAATAATTTATTAACCGGTTTTTCTCGTGACGTTTTCGCCTTTTTACAACCACACACAGAGCACAGAACGGACGACCAACTGCTGTCTGTTAGCTGGCTCTGTTAGTCCGGCGGCTGCCTTTCATTGCGTTCGTTTTCTTCACTGTACACATTTGCGAGCGTGTGTGTGTGTGTGTGTGTGTGTGTGTGTGTGTCTGTGACGTTTGGGCAGGACTTCGTGCCTGCTTCGGCCATTCGGCTTTCTCTTACTTCGTGTTTCAGTATAGTTTTCAGTTATATTGCGTTAGATGCGCGCGCGAAAAAAGGGCAAAAAAGGCGCGCCCCCATCCGTCAACCACCGAAAATACACAATATGTATTCCGTGTATGTTTCTTCCACACACACACGTACGAGCGTAAGGGAGACCGCAACCCAGAAAGTGAGCGGCTCTCTCACATATCCTTGCGCTGTACATTTCCTCTGTTACTGTAAACAAACTGTTAGTTAACATGAATGCGTTGGAATCACCCTGTTCACAAACAAAATACAAAACTCCAAAGTAACGGTCGAATGCAAACAAAAAGGAATTTGAATGTGTCATTTTCTTTATTTCATTCATCTGTGTTCATAAAAAAAATGTTCAACAGCATGAAATACTACACAATTGTTGTAAATGTAAAACAATGTTAATAAATATTGTACGAATTACACTGTGCATGTGGTTGATGTTAAATAACAAATGTGCGGGTTGTTCTTAAGAGTTTGTGTTTAATTGGATGGTGGTTTGTCTTGTGTTTGAGGTTAGGTTCCAGCCGCATCAGATGTAAAACAATTAACAAGTTCCGGAACCATTCCAGGGTTGCGCAACGCATCGAAGCAGCTGAACATTGAACCAGCGGCCGTCAATCGAAAGGACTGGCAAGTTAAAACTAAAAACGAGATGCATATATCTACTTTTTGTTTGTTCGTGGCATGATTAAACAATGCCGAATGTCATATATATATCTATATGAATTTGTGTAAGTATGGGAATGCGAATGTATGTGTGTATGCATGCATGATTGGTGTTGAGATACATTTAATTATCATAAAAATACATATTGCAAAAGTTGTTGGCAAATCAAAATCAAAAGGTTTTTTTCACTTCTCTTCTCTTGTTTCTTTTCCCTTCCCTTTCAGCGATCAGGAAATTGTTTGTTTGTTATTTTTTAAAAAGAGCTTAACTTGTATTGCAACAGGGCCATTTTCCAAATGCTAAATTTAAATTTGATTTTCACTCATTTAGCGAATAATTGTTAGTATATGTATGTATGTGTATATATAAGTAATTATGCACTTACCGTACGATATTCGTACGAGAAATGTATTTACGTGAAATCTTATCAACTAGGGGTATCTTGATTTTGAGTTCTGAAGAAATGCTAGGCCTACCTACTAACCAAGTGATAGGGAGTGTGTGTGTGTGTGTGTGTGAGTGTTTTCCTGTGTGTGTGTGTCCTTGTGTGTTTGTGTGTCTGTTTGTGTGTCCGGTAATAATAATTACATTAACGATATTAAGAAATATAATAAATAACTATAAGTAGCATAGATGATTCGCTATCTGTACTAAATATCCTCTCTAATTTATTCAAATGCATATGTTCATATATATTTAAGCCCCGCCCCAAACACCCCCAAGCCGCATCAATCAGCGTTCTTAATCTCGCCTAGGCTGCGACAGGCTTCTCGCTCTCGTTCCCGCTCTCGCTCCCGCTCCCGCTCTCGTTCCCGTTCGCGCTGCTCCTCCTCCAGCTTGAGCACCTTGCTCTTGAGGCCACACAAAATTTCAGCTGTAGCTATATTTTTGATCGTGCTCAAATCCAGATGCTGGCTGTGATTGTTGTTGTTGTTGTCGTCGTTGTCGTGCTCCCCATTGCTGCTATTATTATTATTGTTGTTGTTGTTGTTGTTGTTGTTGTTGTTTTTGCTGCCGCCATGTTCGGTTGCATCTAAACGCTCCCGTTCGCTGATTTGCTGCTGCTGCTGCTGCTCCAGTTCCAGGTTGCGATTGATTGCACTTAACAACTTGTGCTTGCCCAGCGCCATTGCCAGTTCAGCTCCGAGCCCGTTGTTGTTGTTGTTGTTCGGTTCGGTGTTGCCTTTGTTGTTGCTGCTGCTGTTGTTGTTGTTCGAGTCGGTTTCCACGTCCAAGCCGCGATTGTTGTTGTTGTCATCGTATTTACGCTCATAGGTGGCGAGATCTTCATCATGTCCATTGTTGTTGTTGTTGTTGTTGCTGCTGCTGCTGCTGCTGTTGTTGTTGTTGTGTGTGGGCTCACCTGGCGACGCCTCAAGCTCCACTTCACGCTTCACCAGCTGAATATCAGGCGGAGGTGTTGGGGTTTGTGGGCGTGCCCGATTGCCATTCACATTGGGCGTTTGCACCAGATTCAAGGCCTCCTCATCGTCCGGCTGGCCGTCGCTGTTGCAGTTCTTGCTGCTCTGGTTGTTGTTGTTGCTGCTGCTGTTGGTCAGGTGATGATTCTCGACGAGGCGTATCTTGAAATTGTTATTATGTGTAGACGGCGGCGGCTGCGGTTCCGGCGTCCTTGGCACAATCGTTGTGATGGGCTCCATGATGTCCTGGCTGTGGGCATAGGCGTGGCTGTGGTTATTGTTGAGGGCGTCGTCGTGCTGCTCGGCGCTCGGATAGCGCTCCCGCTCCATTTCCTTCAATCGCTTCTCGCCGCCCAGCTCGCTGTTGTAGTGCATCAGGATTTTGCGCTTGGCCAGGTACTTGTGCTGTTTCCGTGCCGAGTCTAGCATCTTTTTGCTGTTCGCCTGCAGGATCGCGTAGGAGTTGCTCTCCGCATCGGCCACGTTCGGGTTGTTGTTGTTGCCCAGTGTGCTGTAGTTGTTGTTGTTGGCGCTGCTGCTGTTGTTGTTATTGTTGCGATTGAGATTCTTTATAAAGCTCTCGGCCAAAGTGGCCTTCGATTTGATGTGTTCACGGAAGCCAGCATAGCCCTGACCCTGACCCTGACCCTGACCCTGTGCCTGGGTCTGCCCGCCCGGGCTGGCCAGGGATAGGGGCGTGGGACAACGATTGGGCCCATTTAGCGAGGACTGCTCCAGTGCCGTGGCTCCATAGCCAGCGGCATGGCCACTGGTTATATTGACGCTGTGAGTTCCACGCTCGTAACGGCACTCGGTGCCATCGCTTTCCAGCGGCGAACTGATGTCGCTGGCATCACTGTCCAGATTTTTCTGCAAGCACAACGGATTGGTTATCTGAGGGAATTCTGGTTGCAAGCGCTTTTCCGTACCTCTGTGTGGAGTCCCTTGATTTTCATGGCCTCGGCAACCTTTAGGAAGACGGGCAAATCCTCATATTTGACGTTCACCTGGCCGCTGTACATAAAGTCGAGCAGGCCGGCCATGTGGCTGGCCTCAACGTCGGCCATCAGTAGTATGGGGTGACTGGATGGATTCTCTAGGAAGATCTGCTGAAAGTACGGACTGCAAACGGACAGCACCTGCAAAGAGAGGAACAACAACAAAAAGAGTTGCAGGGGAGAGGGTGGGGCGATGTTAGTGGAACAGTTCCGTTAAGTGGGCCGCAAGTTTACCAGTTTGTGTGCCTTAAATATCTTGCCGCCTGCTGCGATGGTCACGTCCACCATCTTCTCGTCCTTCTGCAGGGAGTGAAAGCCGCGGCACATGTTGCCATGGAAATTGTTCCACGACAGCAGGTACTGATCTATGGTGTTCGGATCGGTGTAGGGCTGTTGCTGCTGTTGCTGGTGTTGCTTGTGCTGCTGCTGTTGCTGTTGCTGCTGCTGCTGCAGCTGCTGTTGGGCTGCCTGGTGCTGTGTGGCCGTGATGTGGATCTGTTGCGCTGTGGTGGGCGGCGAGCTGGGGCGTGGCGTGGGCGGCTGATGTGGATGTGCGATCTGATGATGGTGCTGCTGTTGCTGCTGCTGTTGCAGTTGCTGCTGTTGCAGATGCTGCTGCAGCTGCTGCTGTTGCTGCTGCAACAGATGCTGCTGCTGCTGCAGCGCATGCTGCAGTCCTGGTGGCGTCGACGACGACGACATCCGATGCGGATGCGGCGAAAGTGACGGCTGGTGGCTCATGAATCGCTGCTGCTGCTGCTGCTGATGATGTTGCTGCTGCTGCTGCTGCTGTTGCTGCTGTTGTTGTTGCTGCTGCTGTTGCTGCTGTTGTTGCTGCTGTTGCTGTTGCTGCTGTTGGCGCGCATGCTGCTTTATCTTGACCATGTTCTCCTGCTGCTCCTGCTCGCGCTGACGCATCAGCTCCTGCTTGATCTTGTACTGCTGCATGGACAAATCGTCGACGCTCTTCGAGAGCTTCACCATCTCGCTGTTGCTGTTGAACTTGCTGCCGCTGTTGTTGCTGCCCAGCATCGGCTTCAGATCGTATTTGTAGTCGCCGCTGGCGCCGCTGGCCGCCGCTGCCAACTTGCGCTCGGCGGCGAGGGCAGCGCGCTCCTTCTGGCGCCTGATCAGCTCATCGATCTCCATGTAGGCGCCACTGGTGGCTGCTGCGATGGCCGATGCGATGATCGGATCGTCCTCGAAGACGCTGTCGTCGAGTGTCTCCTTTAGCGTCTTTGTGGACGAGAAGAGGCGCAACGAGGGATCGTTCACCTGGTCACTGAAGTAGACGTCCATCAGTGTGAAGAAGGGCCACTCGCGCCGCTTTGGCTCCTCGGACATTTTAATGGCCTTGTACTCCTGCAGCAGATTGTTCCATTTCTTGATGATCTTTGACAGCGGCAGAGGCACATTAAGCTCACGCTCCACGACGCTGCGGATGAAAGGGAATCGAGGGAGAAAGGCGTGGAAGCGATATAATCGCAGATTAGGTGTTGGTCTTTTTTTTAACTTTGTTGACTATTTGCTACTTACGCCCAGGCATATTTGGAGGCGTTTCTTTTGCCCGTGAAGAGTGGTGAGAGTTCAGCGCGTAATCTGATCAATGATTTGACTTTTTCAGCTTCCCCTGCAAACGAAATCAACAATAATAAATGAGTTTCAAATTAAACAATTGCGTACGTTATGCAATCTGTTAAGTAACCCAAACCAAGGGGATTGTTATATGTATATATATATATATATACATATATAGATACTTATGGCTAGGTACAAAATATAAGCACAGAAAAAAAAGGCAAAAGTAAATTAACCTACGCTTGTTCCAAATAGATCTAAAATTATATTTGTGCGAAGTGGTATAAGCGTTAACCTAGATATAAATGAATCGGGCAAATTCAAAAAGTAATTTGTACAAAAAAATAACATTTATTTTATGAAGTGAAAAGACTATGCTTCGATATACTTATCGCGAAAAAAGTTTGTGTACATCGGTAATTGTTATTGTATGCATTCCTCTCTGAAATCTAAAAGCTTCACTATTTTGGTAAATATAAAATTCCCAAATATTGCAGTTAATCGCTTGATTTAAGTGATCTGCATGGGGCATTGATCTGGCTAGCTGAACAGGCAGCAACTTTCCACTTGCCACTGCAATTCAAGTTTAAGCCGCATTGCCGATAAAGACCTCTGGCTCTGGTTTCAATGAACCCGTCGCTGGCAATTCGCATCGCTCGATGGCGCTTCGCGTAAATCATTGCAATCATCTAAAGATTGGCTCGAAATCGATGCCTGCACCCCGCTGAATAGCTGAATATTCGTTTATTCGCATTCGCAATTCGCATTCGAATTGGCTGCTGGTTAATTGCTATAGCGAATCTAGCAACTTTTACCAGTTGAGACCATAAGCGAGACCAAAAGCAAAACTACAACCAAAATCGAAGAAACCGAAACCAAAGCCAAAGCTAAGCCAAAAGCAAGATCAGCCAGGCAAAGTCAGGCTGGAAGCCAAAGAGTCGCATCTTTATATATCTCATATGTGTGTGTGTGTCAAACATGCACACACATACACACACAATGTATGCACATCAAGTATACGCCATGAGCAACGGCAACACTCGACTGGCGACCATAATGACTGAAAACTATTCAACGTTGAAGAATTCATTAGCAGATTTCACTTTCGCTTATGACGACGCGACGTTCGCTCATTTCTTTCGCCGTCTTTCTTTATTTATTTACCGTAATTTCTACTCGTTCACTTTTTTTCTTTTGCTTTTTCTTTTTTTTTTCTTTGCTGCTCTTTGTTCGCTTCGTCTGTGCATTTGTGATGGTTTTTCTTTCTTTCTCTTCTTGCTCGTTTCTTGACTTTTGCTGCGGTTGATTTCTTGTTTAAGCCAGGCCAAGAAGCCAGCCACAAGCTGGGCGCCTGCTACCTCGCGCAGTTTTCGGTTGATTATTTCTATATATACATTTTTTTTGCTTTTTTACCCAAGAGAAAATGATTCGGCGTAGCCCAAGCCGGATCTAAGCTCCAGCATTGGACCAGGAGATGGCGAAGGCTGGGCGGCCTGCATTCTAGCCTGGGCCTTCGAGCCCGTTTACTTTCTAAACTTGATTTGGGTTATTTATTTGACATTTGAATAGCGGCAAATATAAAAATATAACCTCAAAAAATTACTTCAATTTGCAGCAATTAATTTCAAGCTGCATCCCAATATGTAAGGTCATGTACTAGTTAAATATATTTGTGGTTGATGATGCATCTGACCAAGGCAAGGCCATCCGGGCGATATCGATCTGTGGACAGTTTTACACTTGGCCAGGCCTCTGGTTGATTCATTTAATTGTCTAGCTATAACCTAGCCCAACCCAATCCAACTCGGCGCTTGTTAAGCTAAAAACTATGCGCGAAAAATTCGCCAAAAAAAAATATATACACATGTATATAGTATATAAGATCTGCCAGCCACAATAACAATGACAACGAGCAGGCAAAGGCTTGTGTAAAACAACCTCAACCTTATGTTCGTGACATGTTGAGGTTCCACGCTCCACGAAGACCCACAAGAGCGCGTGTGTGTGTGTGTGTGTGTGCAGAGGGGTGGTGGAGTGTGGAGCTCTCTAGCAGAAGTGGCGCAAATTGTTGCCCGGGGGAGCGGCTCACAAAAGTTTCACTTTCTTTGCAGCAAGTTTTGTGCGTCTGCGCGCCCGTATACGAGTGCGTGTGCGTGTATTAGTGTGTTTGTGTGTGTGTGTTCAAGTCAGAGCACTTCTCTCACACACACACAGACACAGACACACACTCAAGTCGTCTTCTGGTTTCTACTTTCCGTTCGCGCCCTTTTATGTAACCCAAATCATCTGCAGCTTTTGATGCTGCTCCTCTGCAGACAAACCGAAAGGTCTGTCTTAGCAGCGGCAGCAACAACAATAGCAGCCGCAGCACTGTTTACCGTTAGTTTCTCTTTTGACCTATATTTGACCAAAGACGCGGCTTTGTCGCTGCTCTTCTTGTTGTTGTTGTTGCTGTTTTCTCACTGTGCACGCCATTGGTTCTTTATCTGGCACTCTCCTTCATCTTCATTGCTCTATGCTTGGTTCGCTTGGTTGGTTCCACACTTTTCTTTCTCTCTGTTCACTTCCGTTTGAAGCACTTTCGCAGCACCTCAGAAGAACCGGTTCTAGGCCTTAGGAACTCTGCACACTTATCGCCCATGAATCAACATTTGAATTTTGCATTGCGGAGATAAACGAAACTTTTCTTTGTTGCGTTCTTTGTTTTTGTTGGCTGCTTTTCACGCATAATTGGCTTTAGAATTGAGATTTGTTGTGCTTCCTTTCGTTATGGCCCCTTTCTTTAGGCCCCCCTCCTGAACTTTTCTTTCTTCCCGCTTTGCTTTGACTGCTTCTTTGATTGTTTGTTTATTTGATGAAATGCGAAATTGTTAAGCGTGACGTTTCGCTTTTTCACAGTTTTTGTTTCTTATTTTCTTTTTTTGTTCGGTCTGTTCTTTGCGTGAGAACTCCAAATGAGGTCACTGGGATTTTAGTGTGTTGGTTCTCAACGCCGTGGATTGCATATAAAGCTAGTTGAATCAAATGAAAATCTTTCAGCGTGCCCTACTCTCGATGAGCGCATGCGAAAGTGATAGGACCGTAAATAAAGTGGACTATGCGGCGGACATTGATGAGTTCTTTTGGTACATAATGAATAGCGTTGTTTATTTTATTTTATTTATTTATTTTTATTTATTTTATTTTCTTGATTTTTTTAGTTTCAAACATAATAAAGATAAAGATTTTGTACTCGTTTAAAAATTTAAGATTTTAATTAATTCTAATGTCACCTAGTTTGGCAGCCACATATTACACAAATCTATATATTTCTTAAAACAATTTGAGTTAAGATTGTTCAAACCTATTTTTATACTATGAATTAATTATTAAAATATATAGATGCGGATATTTGTATAGTTTGCATTATTTTAGTATTTTATCTACAGTACCTAAAATGTCTAGATTGACGATTTTATCTTTTGTTTTATCTGTGTGCCTTTATTTTCTCTATGTGCTTGCCATTGTTTATTTTCTTTCGTTTTTTTGTTTTATAGCCTGGGCGGGGCAAAAAGAAATCTTGACCAAATTCTCAACAGTTGAACTTCAGCCCCTTTCTAAATGCTCCACTGACGGCTCAAAGAAATGCCCCTAGCATAGCATAAAGTTGAGCAATCTCCTCTTGACTGAAGCTGCCCGTGAACACAATGTGAAACTTTGGCTCGATTGCAATGCAATGCAATGCCAAGGCGAATGCAGGAATTCGACTGCGTTGGTGCTGCGTTTTGTGCAACAACAAACCAGCAACAGCAACAACAACAACATCAAGCCTGGCAACCAGACTCCAATGAAATACGAGACGTTGTTGCGGCTTTCCAACGACAACGACTTGCAGCTATCTCAGTTGCAGACTGTTTTCTACTTGTGCTGCATTTCTTGAGAGTTTTCTCCGCACGCTACGGCCACAAAGCTCAGACAATGCGCATACGCCCCGTACGCCGGCATCGCCAGCGCTTTCCGTGTAAGTCATCGACCAGAAAATCCAGCCAGCCAGCCAGCCAGTCAAGCAGGCAACCCACCAGCGATCTCCAGTAGCGGCAGGCATTTAATTCTCAGCTTTTACTTTCTCCCAAATGATGCAGAAATGCATTTTTTCCATAATCTAAAGCGTCAGCGAATGTGATTCGCATCGCGGCAACTAATTTATTTGTTATACATTTTCCAACGAAACTTTAGAAGAAAGGTAATGCCAACATAGATAAAAGTCAAAAGTTGCTAATTAACTGACATTTCAGACCAAAAGCAAAGCAACTCGACTTTTCTCTTTACAATTTTCATTTTGAAGTTGAATGTACGCTAACCGATTGTGGAAATTCCGCACTAGTTATAAACATGACCAGACATCAGGCAACAGGCAAGTTGCAACAAGCAACATCATCATCAAACATTATTTTCAGCCATCCATCATGATTATATATTATTGTAATCGTTGACGTTGTCAGAAGTAATTTAGGAAAAATTGTAGTATAAAAAAAATATATATATATTATATACATAAATATATATAGTGTATATATTCGCTTGCTCTGCTGAATTTCTCTGCTTTTGTTGCTTAGGGAAACTTATTGCTTTTCATGCTGCTATGAGAAGTTGAAACCCGTTGTTGTTGTTTTTGTTGTTGCTGCTGCTGCTGCTGCTAAAAATCGCCTGTTGCATTTGTTATTGCTGCTATCTCGTTAGTCGCTTTGTTTGCAAGAAGGTTTATGAACTTTAACAAAGATTTTCTTTCTTGCTTTCCGCTGTTTAACATGCACTTGAGCCGCTGCAAGCGTTTTTCGAAAGTGCAACGCGGCGTATGAGCAACTTCTGCACCGGATAAATTTACCCAAGTGCATGTGTGTGTGTGTTTAATGTTTGCATTTTCTAATTGTTGTTATGATTGTCTTATAACTTTAATTTCAAAGCGAAGAAACCCCAATGAAAAAAAAACACTTTTAATTTCTTTTCAATTAATATTCTTATCAATAGTCAACTGCACATAATTATATATACATATAAGCTGATATATATCTTTAAAGTTTTGATGAGCTTGTACGATGCGTCAGCTCAGTTCAGCTTAGTATAGCTTAGCACACACACACACACGCACACACAACTTACAACTTTCACTTTGCGCTGTCAGAAGCAGCGGCAGAAACGGCAGCAACAACAATAACGAAAAAGTAAAGCTCTAATGTTAATGTAAATAGCGGTAAGAGCCAGGGTACACACACACACACACAAATACACGCACACAGTTACGTGCCGTAGATGCAATCGTATAGATACAGATAGACAAAGGTTCAAATGACTTTGGCGCGTCTCGCAAAATTGCCAAATAGAAACAAACAAAAAATAAAATTAAAAACCAAATCATTCATTAAAAATATTGTAGATGTATTGCGGCTGTTATGTCAAAAATAAAAGAAACAAAAACAAAAAAAGAAACAGCCAAACAACAAAACAAAGCCAAATCAAACTGTGGCATCTTACATAAAAAAACTTAACCTTCGCCGCATGAAAGCCAACAGTTTTATATTTTTTTCTAAAAAATCAATTTTAAAAAAATTTGTTTTTTTGCATACGCAATTGTCCACTTGGCTGTCAAACTAATAAGTACAAAAGTGTGTTAAGATTTGGGTTTTTATGGGATATATATTGAGATACTTTAAAATATCCATAAAATATAGATATGCATTTGCTCCAATTATGCTCAATATTATACAATTATTATTAGTCCAAGTTGGCGTAAAAAGCAAACCGAAAATAGAGACAAGAGGCCCCAAATTGAGGCAAACCTAAAGTGAAAGTTCTAATAAGTAAGCGAGCCAGCCAGCAACTAGTGGAGTAACGACAAAGTACAGACAGGGAACGATGCGGGCAGCCAAGTTATATTGTGGCTCGAACGGGTCTGTTGTGGTAGTCCGCCAGCGAACATTGGCAAAATGTATGGGAAAGAAAGGTGAGCGAATTGAATGGCAATGTGGCTAAATGATATATGGCTGGGTGGATGTCTAGATGAATGGAATGGTATTAAACATTTCTTTTGTGCGCTGCCAATTGTATCTGTGAGATACAAAAGGGCTCATTTTTATTTATTACCAAGCAGTTAAACATGATAATGAACGTATTAGCTGGAAATATTTTTGCGGAGCCCATCTTTCGTTGATTGAAGCAATTACAATCCAATTTTAATTCCGTAACAATTTGATATATCTATCGTATGTTTTTAAATTGTTTTTCTTTCAGGGATTATATAAATGAGTATTTGCGTCATTGTCGCGTCTTCTACTTTTCTACTCTTTACGCGTTTTTATCACGTTTGATGGCCAATTAAATGTTGTGCATCGCATAAACGTTAGGAAAGCGGCCAGTAAATAAAATATAGCCCAGCCACAGTAGAATTAATATTCATTGCATAATGAATGCTACGTGTGTCGATCAGTTGAGTTTATATAAATCTCTTTTTGACTAGGAAGCGAAAGAGTTCCAATTGAAAATGTGTGAAACGCACGCGAGTCTTTTCTGCGGCTTGCGGATTAGTGAAGTTAGAAAGCAAGACCAAAAGCTGTTGTTGGTTAGTGTCTGAAGAAATGATAAATTCAGTTTGCGCAAATGCAGCCAAGTATGGCAAATTCTATTGATCATGATACATTATGCTGAATTTCGTTTGAATTTCACTTTGAACAGAGAGCGGGGTACGGAGAGGTGCCTAATGACATGACATTCATTAGATGCCACATTACTTGGCCAACATTAGGAGGCAAATGACAAGAAACTCAAGCGAAGCTCAAGCGCAGGTTGCATAATCGCATTCAAAACGAAAATAGAAAACAGTAAAACGCCAACGACAGACAGCAAACAGAAACAGAAACAACAGTTTAACAGTATTGATGTATTGGGTGTATGGATGTATGGGTGATGTATGCTTGTGAGCAATATAATTTGTAGCGGTTTATCAAGCAACGGTATTATTGAGCAACGTCCACTCGAATCGACTCCAACACTCGCCAACAGCGCCAACATTTAAACTATTTTCTTGTTATGCACTTCAAAAGCAAAACGCGTGATACAAGAAACGCATACACACCGTACACACACACACACACACACAATTTTTGGCAACACAATTTTTACTTGGCCAACAGAAAACCCGATGAGTCATTCTAAATAATTGCGCGTGCAAAAGTGCCAGCAATAATATTTATAAAACTAAATATCAATGCATAGAAATCAAAACGAGTATCAACATCGAAAACAAACTGAAAATCATAATCAAAAACGAAACCGAAATCGAAATCGAAATGAGAAACCAGAAATTGAAACAAAATTGTTGCGCATACGCCGTGGATTCCAGAGAGATCCATACGTGTCGCCCAGGAGCTGTTGCAATCGACGTCTGTAGACCCCAAACAGCAACAAGTTGGGACATTGAACTCGAAAAGCGAACCTGCACACACGACGCCAACAAAAGCAGCAGCAGCAGCAGCAGTCACAGCAGCAAAAATTTGTAAACAAAACTCGATTATGTAAGCGCTTAATTATAATGGAAATGGAAATGCCAAAGCGACAAAGCGACCAAGTTTCTAGAGCTCTTAAATTGGTATGAAATAAACAACAATTTTGAAGGCTACGCAATACGAGAGAATTCGTATCGAACAACGGGAAATTTTGCCTTGGAAATGCCATTTTCCGCTCACAACACCAAGGTAAATTTGTTTGGGAAAATGGGTCAGGACACAAACCACCTGGCAGAAAGAAAAAAACAAGTTTAATGCGAAATTTATTGAAAACAAAAGGAAACAACATTTACTGTAAATTAAAAGGAAACATAAATCGAACAATTCATAAGGGTCTTGGCTGCTGCTTCAGCAGCGAAATGAAAAAGAAAGAGAAAGAAATAAAATCCAAGCAACAACTTTCACCTATTAATATTCGAGTCGTACAAGCGGCAGAAGCGAGCGAGCTGCCAAAGCTCGCAGAGACACGAGCACGAGCACGAGCGGCGCACCAGCGACCAAGTAGAAGCAGAAGAAACGATCGCTGCTCGGCGCAGTTGGAGCCGATGCCCAACGGAGGCAACAACGTTGACGGCTCTTGGGTGACTGCAGTGAAGACGATGCTTAAGACACACACACACACACACACACACACACAAAGACTGCGATCTCATCTGAAACTTTCTACAAAAAGTTGTTCGTTCGGATATTTCTATGTTTTCCCTCTGACTATTTAAGACAATTTTTCCAGATGTGGGTGTTAATTTACAGTGCTTAGTTCAGCTAAGAATACAGCCTATGCAAATTTGAGGATCGATAAATATATATATATAGTTGAACTTACAGCAATATCTGGTCGAGTATTGACAGTTAGCATTGACTGTCGGGGCCATAATCTCGTTGGCAGCCATATCCAAATGTAAATTACTGTTGCTGCAGTCCTTGGCTGGTATATCCTTTAAGTAACGTTGCTGTTGATGTGCCCTCTGCTTTTGTTGTTGTTGTTGCTTATGGTAATCCAATGGGTTAAATTACATACACGCACACCGAATGGTGTAAAAAAATGCTTTTGGCTTGATAGTTTCTCTTTGATTACTGCTGCTTATTTGGTTGTTTGCCTGGTTTCCATTGTAAGATATTTGGAATTCAAGAGGCACTCACGCACACTGAGCGCCCAAACAAAATACCAAAGCCCAAGCTGCAAGCACCACACACCGATAAAAAACACTTTCACTTTTCGCTTGATATGCAGAGAACACAAAACAGTTTTATGAGACTTTATTTTTTATTTTTTTTACTTGATTTTGGTGCTGTTGTTGTTGTGGTTATTTCTTGGGCTAAGTGAAAATTAAATTCCAAGTGCACTAAAGTCAAGAGTAGTCAACATTTTGATAGCATAATTTGTGCTTGCTGCTTAATGCTGATGCACTGATCATTTAAATTATAATCATGGTGTTTGTATAGTTTTTTTTTAAATAATGCACTAAACACTTGATGTAAGGCCGTTGTTGTAGCTGGAGCTGAGACAGGAGTTTTTTCATAAATATTTATTTATTTATTTTTTTTTTATTTTATTTAACTTGGGTGTGTAATTGCTGTAGAGTTCTTCACGCAGACGCTAGATGTGGTTGTTGATTTAGTAAGAGTTTTTTTTTGGTGGCGATTCTTGCGCGCCGAGCGTTTGAACGTAACGTCTGCCTCGAACCACTGTAGACGTCTGTGCGGCAGCGCGCAGTGAAACCAGCGCTTATCCTCAAAGATCGCTAAGAAATTTCATGCCATTCCATTTTGTTTCGTCGCTTGACAGCTTTCGCTTAACCAACTCACACACAGAAGCTCACGCACACACACACACACACACACACACTTATGCTGAAGCTCGACTTTGGTTCTGTGTGCTGTTAGCATTTCCATTTCTTTCTCTGCACACTCACTCACATACACTTACACACACACACACACACACACACACCCATACAAAGCTACAGCAACTTGCTGCTGAGCGTGCTCAGTTCAAGTTTGGTTCTTCGTTGAAGTCTTTTGTTTTGGTCTGCAGTTTGGCTTTGCCATGTGCGCGAGCTTTTGACTTTGTGTGCGCTTCAGTAAGAGTTTCGCCTTGGGCGCATACACACACAAACACACACACACACACACACACACACACACAGAGACTATCCGGCAGTGCTTAATTATTTACAGTTTATGGCCGTTCCGTTTCCATAACGTTTCAACGCCGTTTGCTTCAAATGGACTTTTATAACTTTAACTTTCTTCGCTATCGCAGCGAATGCCGTTTGCTGCCAACTGCCTTCTAAGCGTGCTTCGGCGTTTTTTTCTTTCATTTTCTTTTTACCATTTTATCTTGCGTTCGCTTCTGCGTTTTGCCGTTGCTTGGCTGCAAATTACAACTTTCGTCTATTTTCGTCAAGATTTTTTTTAATTATATAATTTAAACTTTTTTCTTTTGTGCAGTTTTTGTTTCTTTTATTTTTTTGTGGGCTTTGTTTTCGCTGTAACTTCTGCGCAAGTAATTTGCCTGGTTGTTGTTGTTGCTTCAGTTTTACTTTTATTTGCATAAAGCCCAGCTCACGGCTAATTACGCACAAGAAGAGTGAAATTTACAATGGATTCTTAATTATAATTTAATTGCCTGCTGTCTTAAAGTAGTGACAGTGTCCAAACACCAAAGCAGCACGGCAAGAAAACCGAGTGTATTGCTTAAATGTATCTATGTGCGTGTGTGTGTGTTCATGTGTTCGTGTACTGCAGCTAGTTGCATTTGGTAAAATCTTTTTAGTTTCAGTTTGCTGGTCTGGTCTGCTCAGCCAGCGTTTCAAGATCGAGGCTCGACCATTTTCAGTCACACTCGCAGACTCCGACTCCGACTCCGACTTCGACTCAGTTAAAAGTATCTCGATGTTTAGGCTATTTTATTTTTTTTTTTATTATTATTTTTTTTTTGTTTGGCTCTGCACTTACAGTCGCTTCTTATGTCGTTTGTGCGGCTGGTGTTACTATCTTTGTTGTTGTTGTTTTTGTAGAAAACTTTCTAATGCAGAAGCCGTCTGCTGTTTCATTACACACTTTGCCCCCGCCATCTCTCGCTCTGTATCTGTTTTGCTCTCTCTTGTTTCAATTGAATTTTCCGCTGATCACACAGTAGTGGATAGGCGTCTCTATATACTCTATACATATTAAAAATAGTTAAACACGTTTTTTATATAAATATTTATATATATACTTTAAAATTTTTTTTGTGTATCTCACAGATACTTTGGTGTGTTTTGTTTTTAACAACATTTCTTGGTACCTCACAAATAGCTTTGCAACCCTTATATGTCTAACAAATATATCACATTTACTTTCTTAAGAAGCCATTTTCTGTTAAAAAATCCCCAGGGTATATTTTAGTTAATTCCCAGGGTATATTTTAGTCAATCTGTGCCGTTTTAACACTCTTACTTATTTTTGTTTGTCTTCTGGCTGCTTTTTCTTTCTTTTGAGATTTTTCCCAAGCATGTGAAATCGCTGGAGAATTTCAAGCGTGTAAAACTTTTATAAAAGATTCAAGCCGAACACATTTTCAATTCTATGCACATGCCATAAACGCGTACATAGGAATACAAATGTATGTGTGTGTGTGTGTGTGTGTGTGTAATTCACGTGCAGCTGAGTTCACATAAGTACTTGATAATCTGCTGACGGTGATGGCGGTGATGCATCAACACATTATGATGGCGGTCAGCGGCATCCGTTGGACCGATTGATGGTAATACTAATGCCGTTATTCCGCGCTTACTGTCATTTGGGTGAAAGTTATGTGTTAAACACATTCACAGGTCGTTCAGTGTATCGATCTTAGCATATGTCAGGAATTGTACGCCTATATCAAGTAATCGTTTTATCCGATTTATATGTATATAGTTATAATTGTCATAAATAAAACTATATATATTTTGCTTCCCAACGAAATGAAAACGGTCTCAATTTTAATACAAATTTAATTAGCAGCATTATATAAACCGAAAGCAGAACACAAATGCGAAGAGATGACAAATCACAAGACTTTGGTTATCCACAGAGATCCACAATCGCAAGTATAAAATGTATTTTCACTTTTTAATAATTAACATAAAATTATTAACCAGCAGCGCAAGGGAAAAAGAAAGAGAAATGGGTAAGAACCACAGGCAGACGAAACCACAAGCAAAACAATGCCAAGCGCATTAAGCCAGCACCAAAAGCCAGCGTCAGCGACGAATGTAAGAAATAAGCCATGAAAGTTGTAAATTCAATGAAATGAGATTTTGGATTTCATACAGTCTCGTAAAGAACAGCGGCGGCCACAGCCCACGGCTGCAACCGAATGACTAAAATCTTTAAATAAGAAAACATTAAGCCCAAAGAATTTTAAGTGAAATGAATTTGAAAGCTTTTCCCGTCGAGACCTGACCCAATTACCCATTTTGGCCCATACCCCAAATTGATGTGGAAGCCAAGAAATAACGAAAAGAACGAGAAGATATAAGTGTGACGGAGTAACAGTTATGTGACGAACCGAGTCAGACAATCGAAAGTTTATGTCATACAACAACAACAACAACAGCAGCAGCAGCAGATGGAAACTAAACAAGGCACAGTGGAACAAAATTAACCAGAACATTGAGAACATGTATTAAAGGTTTTTTTTTATCAAGTTTAAGAGCTTACCTTGGTATTTTAAACATAATTTATAAATTATTTGTATATTTAATAGTGTTATTGAAAATATTGATAGTTATTTAACAGTTATAGTAGGATATCAAGTAAAAATATTTGTGTAATTTGAATTGCACAAGAACAGGTATAAATATACATAAATAACAGTTCAGTTTTGTTCAGCCTTGCCATTTACACGTGCGATTAGAATTACTATAATATAAAAGGATTTATGTTACAAAAAGTAATTAACATAAGATTTGTATAAGAAAATTGTATATTTCAATGCATACAAGTAGTTGTGCGAACAGGCCTATTCATTAATTGAAAACTGTTGGGCCCTAGGTGACCTCAAATTTGTAGTAATAAAACCTGAATTAAAAAACTGTTTAAATAATATATATATATATGACTTTTTTGTAGTTGTGCCTTGTTTTCTATATCGGATATCGGATATGTTAAAAAAATCTTTTTCTTCGATTGCAAGAATTGAGGGATCTGCAATTTATTGTCAACCTCCTCGCTCGCCTCATACTTTAGATGAAATTTACACTAAGAATGATGAACCCGAGAATGGATTATTCTTAGCTTCTAATGATTTCTCTTCACTTGGTACTTTAGCTGTTGCGAATGTTGTCTTGCAAAGTATAATAATTTTCAAAAATCATATAGTACCAGGCTCAGCTAGTCGTCCTGGTCAAGAATATTTATGTATACTCTCTTGGGCCGGAGAAGACTTCATTTGTCTGTTACATGCATGCTCAAAACCGTTTTACCCTTTCTTAACAATTTTCAATGCATACAACGTACAAAAATACAACAATTTTTGGAAAGTCATGCCGTGAAATTATTCTTGTGTAAATGTGCTTGCTCCGCGCTCGTATTTTTCGTAGGCCTACCAAGCAGCATGAACAATTGAGAGCAGCCAAAACGCAAGAAAAGAAAAAGTAACTTCACACCAATACATACATACACAGCACACACACACACACTCTCACACTCACAGCCACACAGATGGACAGCTTGATCAACGTCTGCTACAGCGCTGGCCAGTAAATCGAAAAGATACACGAAACGAACACTACACACAAAATAAAATAATAAAATCGAAACATAAAACATTCTGATTGTAAGAGCGTGGAAGTAGGTCAACGCCGCTGCCGCTGCCGCTGCTGCCGCTACGTCGCCGCTGCCGTCGCCTTCACCTTCGCCGTCCTCGTCATCGCCAACGCGCTCTCGAACTTGGCTTTGGTCTCGACTGCCGCAACAGTAGCGCCAGCACA
Source organism: Drosophila micromelanica (assembly GCA_004143825.1). Classification (NCBI taxonomy): domain Eukaryota; kingdom Metazoa; phylum Arthropoda; class Insecta; order Diptera; family Drosophilidae; genus Drosophila; species Drosophila micromelanica. The sequence goes on from SCDY01000257.1 coordinate 83,200, forward strand.
GACACCAAAGCCAAGCAGCAAAAATAAGAAGAATCAAATATACAGCACAAACACTGGCACACAGATATATATATGCATATATACTTACATACATATATAAATATATATAGATAGAGGCACGCTGATGGAATACTTAAGCATCCGCGTCCACTTGCACTTTCTTTTTCGAGCGCTGCCGCGTTCGCTGCTGGCGTCGCTGTTGCTGTCACAAACTTGATTTGCCTTTTGCTTTGGCTCATTCTACTTCTGCTCAGCTCCCAGTTCCAGTCCCACAGCGCAAGTTCGTTGTTTAAGTCTTTCGTTTGGGTCTGGCGCACGTTCGCTTCGCTTAGCTTTCGCTTTATGCTGCTTCATTGATTTGGGCGCCCTGCTGCTGCTGCTGTCCAAATATTCTCTTGTGCTTATTGGCGTCTTGCATTATGCTCAATCTGTTTTAGGCCTCAATTTCACCATCTTGTATAACCATTTTAAATTGTGTAAGGAATTATAATTAATATACTATTTACTTTTAATTAGTCTTTTATTAAGTGTTGTTCAACTTTTGCGCAAAGAATTCTTTAGAACTAAGAATGGATTTTACTGCTTCTAAAGATTCTATAGATCTAGCATACAGTCAAAAAATAAAATAGAAAAATGATGTACGTTACTCAAATGCTGAACATACTTTAGCTTCATATATCTAAAAAGATTTTAAAAATTCTAGTAATACATGTACGAACGTTGCAGTCGTTCACAGGATCTATCACACAGCTAAAACTTATTCGCAGAATCCATTTGTGAAAAGGGGTAAAAAGGTTTTGTGCAAATCTATGCAACGGGCAGAAGGAGGCATCTCGAACTCAATAGAGTATATATACTCTTGAGCAGGGGCAACAGCCGCACAAATCAGGTTGTTTTGAATAATCGGTAACAACAAACTCAAGTTTTAAAAAAATTATGCGTTGACTTTAAGAGCTAGACAAACAAATTTTTTTTTTAAATTCATTTTTTAATATTCTATAGAACTATTACATAAAGTTTTATCAAGATAAGAAGTTATTAAAGTAAAGTAGCAGAAAACGCAAGCAGTGCGTGTGAAAGCAGTGCAATCGCAAGCAGTGCGTACAAATGCATATTTACAACTACACAGAAACTGGGCTCAGAGTATCTCCTAGTCGGGCGTTCCTAAAAAGAGCAGTCTTGTTTAAATTTGTTATTTCTACAATTTATATTTAATTAGTATAATTAAACAAACAACCACACCATTATAGTGAAATGTGAAATGTACAATTCTCATATAATAAGAGCGTAAGCTTAACCGAAAACTGTTTTAATTATTATTGATATATTAAAAAATATATCTTTTTGTAATTTGTAGGGGGAACGCCTACTAAAACAATTTTTTTGACACATGTATACACGAGTATATATTCCAAGTTTCATCCCTCAATCTTCAATAGCGGCGAAAAAACAGAAAGATAACAGTGCACAAACCAAATATTCTGTTTTTAATTTTGACTGATCTAAAAACAAAAAAATATTGCATACTTTTAGCATAGCATAAGAAAGATGTGCATACTATTAGGCACCGTATATAATTTTAGTTCGGCATTGCTAAGCAGAAGAGATCCTCCAAGACTAAAATTCCATATATTCATGGGTACTTATTTATTCATTCCACTCTTAGTTGAAAAAGAATTTATTTATTTAAGTGTATATACAAATGATTACAAGAAAAAACACAAACAAGTACCTAATTAAAATAAATTATATATTTAGATGTACTATCAAAATGATTTTATCATTCACAAAATTATGAAAGAATGAAGTCCAGAAGGCGCGTAAAATGATCAAATAGATCTTATGCATCAAATCAATTGACCGAACGATTTGGGGGAATTTAATTAAATCACTTCCGAGCTGTTAACAACTAATTTTAGATTATTTGTATCTATATATACCTATATATTGTATAATTTATAAATAAAGTGCCACGCAACAACAACAATAAGAACAAACAATCAAGAATGTCTACATAAAAGGATAAATGCAATTTGCATGAGTAAAGTTAAAATAAAATTAACTAAGACAATGAGAAATAAAAAACTTATTTACTCACATGCATCTCTTAGCGCTGTGGCTGATTTTGGTAAACTGCAATTAATTGGCATGAAAAATGCGCATGAAAAATGCACGGCTATTTCGCAACTTCGCGAGTGCAGCGGCAAGAGCGGGCATGCCCGACGCTTCCTCGAGAAGCTCGCGGATATCAACCTTGATGTTGATTAATATGTGTCGCTGTATGGTGTGCCGGGGCTATTTTGGTGACTGCCGTTGCCGCCTGCCTCTGGCTGCATCGATGTCAGCGCCGCTGCGTGCCTGCGTCCCCGCCCCTGTCTGCTCAGGGTCCGGCGTCCACCAATTGTCTTGCGGCATCTGTCAGTCCTTCTAAGGTTCGTTTCTATTTTCTGTATTAGCAACGAAGCGAAGTATCTTCGGCACTGCAAAATGCGGGCCAGCTGCACGGCGGAGACGGACGTTCCGGCTAATCGACTGGCATGCTCTCCCGGCCACGCATATTTGCTTATCAGTCGTTTAGATCGTTCGCATTTTGATCGGCCCTGCACTGTACGTCCCAGCTCTCAGAATCTCTCTCGGGGTATACCCTGCATTTATCTTGATTAAGCTTTAAATGCAGAACTTTACTGGGCAATGAAAATTTTAGTTAGTCATTAATTAGTCACTATTTGTTTTCAAAACTAAAATAAATACACAAAATATTTATTATCCGATTTAGTTTTCTGTTTGTGTAACGTTTTCAAAGGTCGCATATACCCGAACAATTTTCAAATTGGTTTTTCGACAATTGGGAAAACTGCTTATATGGATCGATTCACATTAAATGCGTGGCACTACTTTCGCTCTACTCAGTTTCTCACTGTCTCTTTGGGTATTTCTGCTTGGGTGCCAACTAATTGAGTTCTTAACTCAATTTAAGATTCCCCGGTGTGAGAGCCTTCGATATAAAGACGGCACTTGGCAATCCGCGTGCCATTTGTTGTTGAGTCTAGGAGCCAACAAGAATCGAACGTGCGATTTAATTTTCATCAACTCCTTTCGTTGGCCTAAAAGGTGTGTGCGCGCGTCTGTATTTTACTCACAAACGGATAAAGGATTACACATGGATTATTTTCATTGAAACTTACTTTTTGGAATATGTGATACCTAATTGGTTTCCAGTAATAATTTACATTACTTAAAGAGGAACAATTTTATTCTATAATGTGATGTTAATGTATATAAAAAATTTGCCAGTAAAAGAATTTGAATATCTGTCCAACTATTGAAAGTTGATTGAATACGAAAATTGACATATAAATATTGAATTGAATATTTGAATTAAAAAATAAGTATCAAAAATTAGTGCATAAATTTATATTTGAATATATAAATATTAGTGAAGTCACTCGGGACGTTTCTACTTTATTTCCTAAAAATAGTTTTTTTATATAATAATATATAATTTTTTTTTTTAATTTTGGTACTATGTAAATGTCTTAAAAAGAAACGTTTAAATTTATTTTTAAAGCAAACAATTTTTTTGTAAATACACGGTTTTTTTTAGGTTTTTCGTATTAGAAGCATTAGTATTAGAAGAAAGCGAGAGTAGGCAAAAATACTTCCCATTTTGATCTATTTCCACTTGGTAACAATTTCATTTATAATTGTAGATAAACAACTGTCAAAATGTGTGACGATGATGCGGGTGCATTGGTTATCGACAACGGTTCGGGCATGTGCAAAGCCGGCTTTGCTGGTGATGACGCCCCACGTGCTGTCTTCCCATCGATCGTAGGTCGTCCACGCCACCAGGGTGTGATGGTGGGTATGGGTCAGAAGGATTCGTATGTTGGTGACGAGGCTCAGAGCAAACGTGGTATCCTGACGCTTAAATATCCGATTGAGCACGGCATTATCACCAACTGGGATGACATGGAGAAGATCTGGCATCATACCTTCTACAATGAGTTGCGTGTGGCCCCCGAGGAGCATCCAGTATTATTGACAGAGGCCCCGCTGAACCCCAAGGCCAATCGCGAGAAGATGACTCAGATTATGTTCGAGACGTTCAACTCGCCGGCCATGTACGTGGCCATCCAGGCTGTGCTCTCCCTGTACGCCTCTGGTCGTACCACTGGTATTGTGTTGGACTCCGGCGATGGTGTCTCCCACACTGTGCCCATCTATGAGGGTTTCGCCCTACCCCATGCCATTCTGCGTCTGGACTTGGCTGGTCGCGACTTGACCGATTATCTGATGAAGATCCTCACCGAACGCGGCTACTCTTTCACCACCACCGCTGAGCGTGAAATTGTGCGCGACATCAAGGAGAAGTTGTGCTATGTCGCTCTGGACTTTGAGCAGGAAATGGCCACCGCTGCCGCCTCCACCTCGCTGGAGAAGTCGTACGAGTTGCCCGATGGTCAGGTCATTACCATTGGCAACGAGCGTTTCCGTTGTCCCGAGGCTCTGTTCCAGCCATCGTTCTTGGGCATGGAGTCGTCCGGTATTCACGAGACCGTTTACAACTCCATCATGAAGTGCGATGTGGACATCCGTAAGGATCTGTATGCCAACTCTGTGCTATCTGGCGGTACCACCATGTACCCAGGTAAAATTAACAAATATTTTTTTTTAGCTATGCGTATGTGTAATAATTTTAACATATTGAATGTTAGGTATTGCTGATCGCATGCAAAAGGAGATCACTGCCCTGGCCCCATCGACCATCAAGATCAAGATCATTGCGCCACCTGAGCGAAAGTACTCCGTCTGGATTGGTGGCTCCATCTTGGCTTCGCTGTCCACCTTCCAGCAGATGTGGATCTCCAAGCAGGAATACGATGAGTCCGGTCCCGGCATTGTGCACCGCAAGTGCTTTTAAATCTTTCCCCCGATGCGAAAGATCAACAAAGACAGCCACCATATTAGCCATGTCACGAACCAACACCAACACCAACACCAGCGAGCTTTTCACCAACGCCAGCGCGCTTCATATTAAACCGAACCAGCAAAGAAGAAGAGGATAGATAACAACAACAGCAACATCCTGCACCATAATCATACAAGTTATCAATATCAAAAAGGGGCTAAAATCTCTTTAATTCACAACCGTTAACATGTAACCAAACCAGACACAGGCGATTTTCACAATTAACAGCTTTGATCGAAATTCGTCTCAGTGTAAAATATTCAAATATTTTATAAACTTATCTAAACTGTATATGAAGAGCTTTTAATCTTAGTCAGTGAAATTAAAGCCAAATATATCTTCCATTAAAAATATAAACATTTTCAATAAACACATTTCTTTTCTATTACGTATTTTCTTTGCTGTTAACAATATGAAAATCTTTAGCGTTTTAAACACTTTAACTTTAATTTTTTAAAAGTCCTCAATATTGTTTGCAAATTGTGGCTTCTATTTGAATAAATTGCGATTACATTCAAATTTGAAATTCTGTTCGATCCGCAGAACAACGACTTCATTCAGAAGCCGTAACAGCGTATATAATCACATAAATCAGACGATCAAATTGTATATTCTTCTGTCTTTCTATTCAAGAAAGGGCTAATAAAATAACAATACAGAAGAAATTAAACAAATTCCATGGCTGCGACATATATCCTAGATATTGCATATATCCTTCAAATTGCACCAACTATTTCAAATATTTTTCGATCAAGAAAATAAAATTTGTGGTCCAAATTCATGTAAAAAATTTTCAAATAGTTACCCTAGTGTTTCCCCAGTTTCCCCATTCGTAACTTTGCCAAAACTCAACCGATTTTGATAAGGATGGTCTTTTTGTTCATGGTCCGGTGTCTAGATGAATTCTACATTTCAGTTTAAAAATAAAATTTTTGGTCCAAATTCATGTGAAAAATTTTCGAATAAATACCCTAGTGTTCTCATATAAGGATGGGCCTTAACTTTCTCCAGTCGTAATTTTGCCAAAACTCAACCGATTTTGATAAGGATGGTCTTTTTGTTCATGGTTCGGTGTCTAAATGAATTCTACATTTCAGTTTAAAAAT